>ML801789.1:51070-81315 GCA_009831015.1 Picea engelmannii
GGTAGCAATCCAATAGCCAAGAGAGGCTAATGCACCAAGCAAGAATAGAAACCAAGCTGATCAGATATTCCCACCGAGGAGCTAGTGCACACTTTCCTAGAGACTTGCGCACAAAACTGCCACTGCACCTGCGCAGATCTAGCTCTCTCTGCAACTACTGAGATGTGTATAATGAGAACTGGCGCCCTGTATTTATAGTAGTCTGGCAAGCTTTACTGGGGCCGACTTCTCCTCCTGGGTACTAATTAATTCATATTAATTATATTTCTGCAGCCGACAACTTGTCTAGGGTTTTCTTTACTTCTTTACTTCCATCTGGAATATTCTAATCTCGTCATAGGTCACAATAGAGGTTCATACCTCCCGAAGCTACCATAATATTAACAGTGCCTTCCTTCCAATTTCTTGTGCTTATAACCAATCTCCACTTCAACATAACGCCATTCAAATAACAAATTATGAAATAGCACCTAATTAAACAAATAATTAGAGGGCTGCATGAGAAGTTGAGAACAAGACAAAACCATAAAATGCCAAATGCATTGCTCCAGGATATTCCAGGTACGCTCATAAAGAAGAAGCTCTAGAACAAAATGAAGAAGCTCTTGGATATTCCAGGATTTGAAGCTCGTCATGTACAGATTTGAAGCGTAAGATGCCAAAAAGAAAGGGAAGGAGACCAATTACAAAAGGTTATGGTTTGAACGCTCCCTTGACACAGGTTACTACTCCTTTCACTGTCCAATGCCCATACCAATGCCCAGCAAGACACTCACATGACCAGCCATCTCTTCGTGCATCCTTAGGGAGATGAAGGACACGTACCCAGGCTGCGTACGGCCTCAGGGAGCTGGGAAAGACTGTGCACAGCCTCCAGGAATCTCAATGTGCAGAAAACGGCTATCAAACCTTTTCCAATTGCTGTGTACAGCCATGGGCAAGAAAAATCCTTGCTGTGTATGCTTTAACAATCACTGAATTTGCCAGACAGAATTAGAAACTCATCTAAAATAGTGCAACAGTCAGTTAATGGCAACCATGGATCTCCAATTTCAGAGCCAATCTAACGGTGGGTGATTTGGAAAAGGGAGAATGGAATTCTGAGTAAACTAACAGGAATATAATTTGCAATTCTTCATTTCCACCATTAACACACTAAGAGGGGCACATTAACTTAAATGAGAGTAGCATATTGCAAACACAGAATTTACACACAGCAGTAAAATCAAACACACCATAACACAGAGATTTAACCCTGGAAACCCAAACAGGAAAATCATTTTTGAATGGTTGCTTGGATTCCATTTTGGCAATCTCTGGTTAAAATGTAGCTCATGGCTCTACGGCCATCCAGCAATTTACACAACTCCTTGTTTTCACTCTCTCGTCCTGCCCCCCAAAAGACCCTTTGAGAGTCAAGTTACAAGAAGATATAGGAGAGCTAGGGGTAATGGGAAGACCAAGAAACTGACTTTTCATTTCCCATTCCTCCTTTTTTTTCTTACAATTTTTTTTAGCTTGCATTGTCCTTTTCTTTTTTATTTAACCTTCATTAATTGTCTAATTGCACTTGTTGGTACCCAGTCTTACAACCATTTGTTTTGTTTGAATCCATTTCGGATCAATAAACAAATATTATAGATAAATGAACATGCAAGATTGATCTGTCTTACCAATAAAGTGGTAAATACAGTCAAGTTAGTGTAGGGACTATCCGAAGGGGTTGTATTTGGTATGACCATTAACAGGGCCATCTTCATGCTCTAGAACTAATTATAAATATGACAAGCTAATTCAGAAGTACCTGCAATTTAAATATCTCCACTTGTGGGATTCTGGATTATAAAGTGGATGGTTTTGTGTACATGTTATTTTCCTTCTCACTTGCAGAAACATGATCTTGCTTTTGATTTCAAGGGTGATGACTTTTTAGCCTTTCCATGATGAGTAAAATTCACTTTTGAAAATATCGATGTCCTTGAATTTTGTGTCTGCTCCAAAAATAACATCAAAATCCCAACTGTCTGTGAATTCCTATTTCCAGAAACAACTTAGGCTTCTAACATCCATAACTTCTTATAATTTTTTAAGGTAATTTTACTGAATCTATTTGCAAGTGTATGCACATCTCTTTGATATTCACAAATTCTGTTTGTGGCTGTATTGGGTGTATTCGGTCAGTTCAGAACTTCGCATGATATTACAATTACATATTCTCTGTTCCATGTTGGTGTTTCAGCTCAGCACTGAATTCAGAAACCAATGAGCAAGTTGCATTAAAAAAAATATCCAATGCCTTTGACAATCTGATAGATGCAAGGAGAACACTTCGAGAAATCAAACTGCTTCGACACATGCAGCATGAAAATGTATTTTCTTCTCCCGATCCTAAATATTCTGAGTTTGCTACTTCTGAAAAGTATATAGTTGTTACAATTAGTTAGTATATATCTATTGCTTCTTAGTGGCCTTGTACTTCTTTTTCTTCTTTTGATTTTCCTACTTGTAAATTTGTAATTAAAATGTAGTCATTGAAAGTAGTTGGTATATTTTTCAAAACCAGTGTCGAGGATAAATCCCTGACCAAAACCAGTCTGCTCCTAACGCACTGATCAAAACCAGTCTGCTCCTAACGCACCACATACAGTACAACTAAATGAATCCTCAACCATTACCTTGGCCATGATTTTATAAGCAACTGTGAGAAAAATAATAGGTCGCCGTCCCACAACAGAGTCTCGATGCATTCTTCGGAATAAGCTTGATCAACTCTTAGAGTCTTTAGAGGCCAAGCAACAAAAATCATCACTAGTGGTATCCCATGAAGCCTTTTAAAGAGGAAGGCCAATCATACTTAGCAACTTGTCATTCTGCATGGAAGTTAAAGAAACATTCAACTTTTCCCCTATGGATTTTGCTACATCAGTCCATTTATCAAGGGTGCTCCTTGGCTCCTTATTTGTACATGTGCATGATTGATGCTTTAGGCTACTTGTTGGAGTTTGCTTGTATTGCAGGACAGGTTCGAGGCATTTGACTCCCAAATGGTATTGAGATGGTTAACAACCAATTTGTAGATGATTCTCTTCTCTTATTGAGTGTTGAGTGGAGATCGGTTGGTGGAGCCCTTGCTTGCTTGGACATGTTTTGCACTGCATCTGGTTTTGTGGTCAATGCCCACAAGACAAGCTATTGGTTGGTTGGGTTGGATGTGCCATTGGATTGGATTCCTACAACTTGGACTCATATTTGGCCTCGGGTCATCATGAGGTATTTGGGTATCCCTTTTGGGGTATGTGGGATTGGTGTCTTTAATGGCTTCAGAGCTAGCTTCATGTTTAGCATCATAAGGATCTCCCGTTTGCTAGGAAGTTCATTGTTGTTGGATGCATTGCAAGCTTCCTGTGTCTGTAATGCCCCTAGGGGTCTTTTGCTAGTGCCTTGGGATATTTGTAATATTCTTGAGGAGGGAGGCCTTGGTTTGATTGATTTCATGACTTAGGGCAGTATCCTTGCATCCAAGTGGTTGGTTAGATGTTTAGATGGTTTGTCTCCCTGGTAGATTTTGTTTTGACACTGAATGATGATTGCTCAACATACTGGTCGGGTTAAAGGGGCTTCAGGTTATCTGATATTATCACTTCTCCCCACTTGTTTCAGGTCTTTGGTTCCCTTATTTTTTGGAGTATTTGGTTTTCTTGGAGGGATGTTACAAGTCTTCTCATTAGCATTGGGAGGGTAGTAGAGCAAGGTGGGATCTAGCCAGATGTCCCATTTGGATCTTAGGTGTCTGGTGTTGCGGAGCTGCCTCATTTTTAGGCTCGTAGATTGAGAAAGAAAGGCATTTTCTTTTGCAATAATATGTGGGATTCTTCCTCTTATGGTTGGAAGGATTGGTGTTATCTTGCTCAAGAGTATGGGTTGATTTCCTTTGACCGTCCTTTTATTATGGAGTTGATTAGCCTTATTTTGGAGTCTAGGTTGTTTAAAATGAATATTGCGATTCCAGGGCCTCTTTGGAGAGATCGGGGATGGAGTTTTGGTTGCCCACTTTTCCAGTATGACTCTCGACATTGGTATTCAACACTTCATCAACAATATCTCTTATCCCCAGTTCTCAATGCAAGATGGGTGTCCATTTATGCAAAGGATAGATGGGTGTGTCATCTTCATATTGTGCAGACTATTTAGCTTTCTTACAAGATGAGGGTTTTTGCTTGGTTGGGGATCCCTCCAATTCTCAGTTGTTCAAGAGTCGACTTTTAGATGGTCTGTGTCCATTTTTTCACTGCTCGGAGACTATGAAGCATATTTTCTTGGAGTATCTGTTTGCCAAACATTGTTGGAGGTATTTTGAAGATTAATATTTAGCTCTTTTTTAGGATATGTTGCATTAGCGTGCTTCAATATTTGGAGATGGACATATTCTTATTCGTATTTATTTCTTTGAGATTTGGCAATGCTTGAGGTTTTCAGCTTTATTCATCCTTCGGAAAATTTGGTCTAAGTCTGTTTTTTAGAATGAGCATAGCTCATTCTTTGCTTTTTGCTCTTTGTGGCAGGATGAGATACACCCTAAGCCCCTAGCTAAGGGTTCTTTTTTAATTAAATATGCACAATCTCTTTATCCCACAAATCATTCTTATTTTATTTCAACCAAGGATAATTTTAGAGGCTAAATTTCTCCCATGGGCTAATTTTCCATGATTTTTTTCCAAAAAAAGATTTGTCAATTTCCATTTTTTCTAAAAGAATTCACCCAAATTATATAGCATAAATATATTTTACTCTAAAAATTGCCAATAAATTCTAGAAATTATATAAAATCCTTAGAAATTTGAATATTTTTACAAAAATTACACCAAACATTTTATGGTTGGAATTTTAAGAATTACTAAGATTTGTCAAGGTTTCTACATTTTAAGAAAAGTATGGATCCTTAAAATTTTCCTTGATTTCAGATTTAGTTGCTTTACAAAAGAGGCTATGATATCCATTGAATATACCCTTCCACTTTTTGCATTGTTATTTGTAAAAAATAAAATTTAAATATAAGATGCATTTTCAATCAAAAAAAATAGTTAGTATAATTTTTTTGTTGCATAGTGTTTTTTCTTGAATAGGAACAAACTTCAATGACTTCTTAAAAGTTGTATTCTTTCAATTTTGACAAAGAGAAGAAAATGCTACTTGCACAATAGTCCATTATTATGAATGTTTGAATTTTATTGGTGAAATAATTACTTACAAAAATATTCTTGAATCTAACAGTTTGATGATTGTGCAAGGAGTAATTTATGGTTAATTTTGATGATTCGTGACTTGTCCAAGTAAGGAATTACGTTAAAAGCTCAATAAGCTTGTTTATGAAGTTTATTTCCTACATAAATCTTGTGCTTAAAACTAAAATAATTTATTGTGTCACCAAAATCACATTAGTTATTCCCACAAAATTTGGTGACTTGCTCCATAAGTTGAAGCTTAAAATTAAACTAATATAATTGAGGAAGATCAATGTGTTCCATTCAAATCGGTGTGTTCTATTCATTATTAAAGGGCCTACTACAAATGAATCAGGTGAAGGTGATCCCCAGTGTGGGTTCTAATCCATGGAAGAACAAATCCATCAACATATGCACTCACGTTTAAGGTACTCAACAATTGCATCACCTTCCCTACCTAGAATCATAACCAAGCTCTATTTAGTAGGAATGGAAGTTAATGGAATTAAGGAAATAAGGAAGTCAAGGTGTGGAGCATATTAGAAGAAGTCGATACTTCTTACCCTATGGCAACAATAATAGTGAAATTGTATGAATGACTAATATATCGAATTGAATCGCTGATCATTGGGGCTTGGTTATCCTAGCTAGAAGTATGAAGGTGACCAATACTTTAGTATTATAAAGAGGGAATTGAGGGTTGCATAAAGTTGGGGTACTCTGAAGCAACAATATGTGGCTAGGTGATGGTGATAGAATACGGTATCGAGGAGATCCTATTGGGGAACTAGTTGAATCACATGGATAAAAAAATGAGGTGGATAGTAGAAGCCACTAGACTACAACATTTGAATGTCACGTGCACTCAGGATCTACCTTGGATAGTTTTGGGTAGGCTCTCATTGGCTTTAGGTTGAGATTGATGACTACATCCCATGCCCTAATAGGAATTTCCAATGATGTTGCTTGTAGGAGATTGAGTCAAAGGAGCATCTTTTTTTTCTCCTAGGGAAATCCTCCTAAGGAAACCCATGGACACTTATCAGCATTTTGCGGATGGTGCCTAGTGTAAACTCGTTGGAACTGATTATAGTGCATGACTTGGTAGGGAAATTGAGCGAGGCATGCAATGTAGGCAACCAGCTCAAGGGATTGACCATGAGACCTCCTGCATGAAGCTCAAAGCACTCAACCACTCAAGCTAGCCCACTAGGATGGAAGGAGGAGCATCTCATATTCATATGTCCTATCTATTATGAGATCAAAGAGAGGTTTTACTACCATTACTAGGACTTGGGGTCCCCCTCTTCACTTTCTTTTCTTACCCAGACCAAAGATGCCTAGGTCTATTTGTGAGGGATATTTTCAAACATAAATTGTAGTCCTTGCAAGGACCCCTAGGCTAAAGCCTTCAAGAGGGATCACCTCTTTCTTTTGTGTTGTCCAATCTATGCATGGAAACAAATGAAAAGTAGAGACCCATACCACTTTGAATATTGGATTAGCAAGATTGTGGGTTACCTCTCGACCCCCCCTTCACCCCGAGGTGAGTTGACCAACTTCCTAGAGACTCCTAAAAATATTTTTCTCTATATTTCAAGACAAACAACAGTAGTGACTCGTCACTAGACTGATAGACAGATTAGCTCTACAAGGTCCCAAAGCCAAGTTCCGTTAACACAGAGTATCACTCCCCGGGTTTATCTGAGCAACCGGTCCTCTATTTAGATATTCTTCTCCCTGGCCTTGAATGTTAAGAGTCATGATCATCCTTGATCTAGGGCTCATTCCAAGATTTCACGTCCAGGTCACATTGGTCCAAATTACTCTCCTGATGACAATGCATTGGCCCCTTCATGGGGATTGATAACTTGGCTGAGGATCCTTCTTCTCTCTCTTCTAACTTTGGCCTCTAGCTCCATCAAGCCTTGACATCCTCTCTTCCAATCATGTTTTCTTTTTCCGTTCATCTCATTTTGTACTCATTCTCTTATCTTTGTACTTGTCTTTTTTTTCTTTGTTTGATATAGCATCATTAGGAGCTGCTTTTGTACTCCCACTATGTACTGACCATGGATGAACATTTTAGTCCCATTGACCTACTTATTATGGTCATTTGTTGGACATTAATAATATAATCTTATCTACATTGCTCTTCGTTGGAGGAAATCGTTGCTTCAAGGCTTTGAACTAGTCAATGCTTTTGCACAGGCAGCAGCCTCTGAATGAACTAGAAATTCTGCTCAGGTCATGGAGGTCCTGAGCGATAGAATCTGTCAGCACTAAGTGCTTCATGGTCGGTTTTTAGTGTATTCCTTTTCCTATTCCTGTGCCAGTGATATATTTGGTGTAGTTCAGTTTATTGTTTAAGTAGTCCATGGTTTGGTCAGGTGCTTGGTTGGTCTCTTTGACATTGTGAAAGATGGCGAAAGAAACTGAAAATTCTGCTAACAAGCATGGAAGGTCCTGAGCAATAGGATCTGTCAGCACAAAGTGCTTCATTGGTCTTCAGTGGAGTCCTGTTCCTATTCCCGTGCCAGTGATATATTTGGTATAGTTCAGTTTATGGTTTAAACTTTAAACTGTAAGTAGTCCATGTTTTGGTCAGGCCTTAGTTATTTTTTCTGACATGATGCATTTGTTTTTTTGAGTTCCTTATGTAACTTTTTAACATAAAATTTCAATGCAAAAATAGTAATATAATGGGTTAAAACTTAAAATATTTAGCCAACCAATCCATCTTAAATAGTTCTTAACACTCACTGAAGTATATTTTGGATTCTTCCTATATATATATGCGACTGAGGTATTTACTATAAATATGCACATGGCACTCACTGAATGTTGCTTATCTTGCATGTGGCACAGGTTATTTCCATCAAGGACATAGTGCCTCCCCCTCAACGAGAAGCTTTTGATGATGTGTACATTGCACTGGAGTTAATGGACACTGATCTCCATCAAATTATCCGTTCAAATCAGGCTTTAAGTGAGCAACACTGCCAGGTTTGTTCCTTCACAAACAGCACAATATATTATCTGGAAAAGATTCGAGGAAACATTATCTCGATTCTCATCTTACGATATGGCTGATCTTGAGAGCTTGAGATTATGTCCTATAGGTAGTTGATAAATTTTAAACTAGTTGCATCAAATAGCCGAGAGGATCCTGACAGGTCCACATGATCATTAGGACTTTTCCATACAAAAGGAGAAGCTTAATATGGATAGTGCATTCTCTACTATTTTTACAAGCAGAACCACCTTTGGTTTGAATTAGGAAGTAAAAATAGTATAGATTAAAAGAATAAACATGCCACCAGTCTGTAAGGAAATGCTCAAGCTATGATTCGTGTCATTGAGAACTAATTGTTTTTTCAAATCTCTGCTTTGCAGTATTTTTTGTATCAGATATTGCGAGGATTAAAATATATACATTCTGCAAATGTCCTTCACAGGGACTTGAAGCCCAGCAATCTTCTGCTGAATGCAAATTGTGATCTCAAAATAGCCGATTTTGGACTAGCCCGTATTACATCTGAAACTGACTTCATGACAGAGTATGTGGTGACACGATGGTACAGAGCCCCAGAATTGTTATTGAATTCACCAGATTACACTGCGGCTATTGATATGTGGTCAGTGGGTTGCATTTTCATGGAATTGATGAATCGAAAACCCTTATTTCCTGGCAAAGATCACGTGCATCAGCTCCGTTTATTAACAGAGGTAAATCTTGGACTCTTGAACATTGGAAATTTTATTTTTCATGATGATTGGTTTCTTCGAGGTTTGCATTTTGATATAGCTTAGCATAAACACTGTTAAAATCTTTATTGGGTTGGTACTTCAGTTTGGTTTGAGGAAACAGTGCACTAGGAAATAGCCATTTTGTTGTTTATGCTGGCTAGTTACTGTATGAAGTGGTTCCAACTTTCAACTGACTAAAATTGTTGTCTTGACAGTTAATTGGCACCCCAACTGATGCTGATCTAGGTTTTCTTCGAAGTGAAAGTGCAAAACTACTTGTTCAAAAGTTGCCTCGACGTCCAAGACAATCATTAACTGAAAAGTTTCCACATGTACATCCTTCAGCTATAGACATTTGTGAAAGAATGTTGACATTTGATCCAAACCAGAGAATCACAGGTTCAGAACATATTCTTTTTCCCCAAAATATCTTGATGGCTTACTTTACTTTCCTCATTTTATGTCTGGAAGATGGTCAATTTATTTACAGCCATCTAAAAATGCTGAGAGAAGTTCATTAGAGTCCTCTGAGAGGATTCACCCTAGCCCAACAGAAAGTTGGCATAAGGTACCAGATCCGATAATCTTTGACAAAATCAGATATTAGCCACAAAAAGCTAGTATATCAAGAAAACAACCACAAGCATGGTTAACAATGAAACAAAGGGACATCAAAGGTTGCAAGGCTTGAGCAAGAATATATAACTACTAAAGAACCAACACATTTAGTAGGAAGAGAAACCAAGTGTCTTAATGTTGCTAGTACCTAGGGTTGACCCATGAAGCTATTACTGGACGACCAATAAAACATATATCATAGATCAACTGCAAGCGTAGTCAGCAAGTAGAGATAGCTAGAGGTTTTCAGGCTATTCAAATTTCAGTATAAAACCTCATCACAATTTGTGTATTAGGGTAGAGGTTAGTTCCTATTGACATGGGCAAATGACCCTCATTAACCACACAAACTACCCAACAAAAAGGCCCAACCAGACCTTTCTCCATTGCGATGACAAGCTCTTCGGTTATGGCCCAACTACCATATGCAAAATAAGATGTTTTATTATGCTTCCTAATAAATATAATCTAAACTAATAAATGTAAAATGCATACATGTGAATGAAGATGGGGTGAATGCTGGAAATGTAATGCAGCAACATGCAAAATGCAACAAAATAAATCCTAATTAAAGAAGCAAAGAACAAGATCTGGAAATGGAACCAATAATAGGGAGAATAGTCCCATTGTTACTAGAAATGAACCCGAATTAGATCCTCCCAACTTCCTCCTGAAGTGAAATGATCCGACTACTAAGAACACTTCCTTGTCACAAAACTAGTGAGTAAGCAATCTGAAATGCAATGTGATTAGGCATATAGAAATAGGGAGAATAGTCCACCAGATAAAGTACATGCATAATCAGAGAACCTAAGCAACCGAGAATAGTCCCAAGTCACTGAGAAGCTCCCTGTTTTATATCAGGCATTAACAAGCATAAGATAAGTGGAAGAAAAAATTCATAACACTAGAATAATTCATGAGTTAGAATACTCGCACCCACAACACCAAGAGAACAAGGAAAGGAGAGAATAGTCCCAAGACCAAACACAACTTTGCAAGAGTTTAAGCACACTAGGTAACAAGAATGCCTTTATAAACATAGAAATGTAGCTTACAATGCCAAAAAGAGAACCCTTTGCTTGAAGGCAATGGGTCTATTTATATCTTTAGTTCGTGGCTCTTGGCCTTCAAGATACTAGACTCTTGAGCTTCTCGAGCTCTTAAC
Source organism: Picea engelmannii (assembly GCA_009831015.1). NCBI lineage: Eukaryota > Viridiplantae > Streptophyta > Pinopsida > Pinales > Pinaceae > Picea > Picea engelmannii. The sequence goes on from ML801789.1 coordinate 61,829, forward strand.
TCATACAAACTTCGTCTTATTCTCACTTTGACTATTCACTAGTTTGTGAGAATAGACATCAATAAAAATCAAGAATTTACAATATTCCGGTCTATCATGTGAGACTTCTAAATAACACTGAATCAAGACAATCACCCACATCACTTTGATGTCCACTTTTCTCTCTTGCTTGCATATTTCCAATGCTTTGATTCTCAAGCCTACCTCAGTTTTCATTTGGCTGCAAATTGTGTTTCCTTCACATTTGTTGCTTGGTTGGGAATATGGTTTGTAGCCTCTTTCTTCATTCCTCTTCGGGCATGGATCTTTCTTGGAAAATCACTCTTCTTCTCAGTCCGACAAATGCACTTTGCATCCCTGCTTTGGTTTGGAAGTGCCTTCTTTCTTCTTGCACTTAATTGAAGTTACCTTGGGGCCTTGATTCTGCATCAATTCTCCTTCATCCCCACTCATAAATCCTCTTCTTCATTTAGTCTTTTTCACATGAAAGCCCTGTAATTAAATTTCAAAGATCATGGCGGGATTGAAATGATACTTATGAGATAGAGGATAACATACTACCTTGGTGGCCCAATAATTCACTAGCATAACAAATCATAATAAAAAGACTAGCATAACTAGTTTAACATGGAAAACACCTGTTTTATTAATAGAAAAAATTAAATGATGAAGATGAAATTGATGAATAAGAATAAAGTGAGATTGTTTTCCCTCTTGTGAATGCACAATGTCATCTCGTATCTTTCATTCACTTGAAGCAATATAAAACATACTTAATTCTTCACTTATAAAATCCCTGCTAGTTAACGCTATTGTTTAATAAATCTCATCAACAAGCTAATAAACAAGGTCACCATGGAGTGTGAGGCATGTAACCGACTGATTTGGGAGTATACAAGTATGAGGAATGCAATTTTGAACTCATTCTTGATTTTCAGGCAGTGTACAATGGTTTTGGCGTCTTTCACCTGTTTATTTAAAAAAAATTGTCATTTAATTAAAAATGCCATCATCTTTAAATAATACATAGCAGCTATGAATCGATAGTCGAGTTAAGATTAGTTGGTTTATAGGTAATTGAGCATGAGGAACATGATTCTAGGTTCATATTTTTCCTAGCCATCACTCAGTGCTTTGCGTTAGCTATGGAAAACTATCTTGCTTATAATACTCAATTCACATGGTCAGTAAATAAATATGCACTTGTGAAACATGATGAACAACAAGAAAAGATGGTGTTGAGCATGGAGAAGCTTGTCTAATCCCAAGCACTATCGAGTTAAGATCTATGGGCAAGATCTTGGCTCCAAAGCTTGCCTGGTAAGGAAAATGCTGCACTGGCCATCTCGAAGAGTAAAATGCATCTTGTCTTCATCAGATGTGTTTTTGCAACCCATCCACTGATGTGTTTTACTTGGTGCATTTTTTTACTTTCTTGGGGTTCTGATAATGCCTCTAAGAGAGAAAATACATTGCTTGATGCTCTGCAGCCCCTTTGGTGGCATGTTTTACCTTCTATTGTGTTTTTCATTTCTTGTGGGGTCCAACAATGCCTCTAAGGATAAAACACATTGGTTGTTGCTCCAAGTAGCCACTACACCCTCTCCAATGATGTGATTTGCTTCTTAGTGCATTTTTTGACTTGTGGTGGGGTTCGACAAAGCCTTAAAGGGAAAAATGCATCCGCCTCTCACTTGTTTCATTGCTGCAACCTCCCAGGTAGTTCGTTTTGTGTCCTTGTGTGTTTTTCCACTTTCATCAAGGCTTGAAAAAACCCCAAAGGGAAAAAAACACTGCTTGCTACTTTGGTTCTCTTCCTCAACTTCCCAGCTAATGTGTTTTGGTCTCCCATGTTTTTTTTACCTTGTGGAAAGGTTTGACAATGCCTCAAAGGTAAAATACATCATATACTCACTTGTTCAGCTGCTACATCTCCTTCGTCAATGTGTTTTAGCTCCCTTTTTGTTTTCTAAGTCTCACTAGTCCAACAAAGGAAAAATGATTCAATGCTTACCTTGGGAGGAAAATCGCATTGTTGCTCACCCTTGGTTGTTGTTGTAGCTCTTCATTGAATGCATTTTAGCCTTGGGAGGCAAAATGTATTGGTACTCATTTTTGTTTGCTACTACAACTACCAATTGAATGTGTGTTAGCATTGTGGATCTCATCTCTTTTTCATGCAGTGTGAAATATTCATCGAATGTTGCACCAACACCAATGAAGCTTCAGATTTCTGGCAATTATAATGCTTATTGTATTGTTCATCATCAAGAAGTGATACCTCGGAGCCTCTTTGATTGAGATGCAACTATCTAGGTTTTGTGGGATCAATGGCACCAGTGTATGAGCTCTTTGGATGTCAAACACTTATTTGCAATTCAAAGGCATATTTCGAAGTTTCTTTATCTTTAGGAATGCTTTCCTGCAATTATGGTGAGTGAATGGATAGAAGGATGTGTGATAGAAGCCCACCGTGAGCTCAGATGAATGCTAGGATATATTACAAACTAGTGATGAACAAAAACAAGAGAGATTACACAATAACACATATGATATTATGAGTAACCGGTGCATTTACTACAATGGAGTTTACCTCATTATATATCATTGTTCAATGAGCAAATCATTTCCACTTATGAATCTAGGAATAGGATAGACCACTTTACACAATAAGTGAACATGAACATAACCTAAAGTCATAAAGTGACTATTACACAATAAGCCTTACAGTCTAACACCCCATCTTAATGCTTATAGTACCGAAATCAAAACATACTAACTGAAGGCAAACACATACTAATTGAACACAAAAACAATAGAAGTAATTAGAACCAAACATTCTTCAAAAGCTTCTTCTTTGGAAAATAGTTCTTGGACTAGGTAGAGATCCATCAAGTTGCCTTGTAACCTTCATGAAGGTGTAGCTCCCAAGTTGAATTCTTGAGTTCTCGAATTCCACCTCTTCGAACTCCTGGATTCAATTACTGGACAAAAATCCACATGCATGTCTCAAAACCCTAATGAGGAACAATTTCCAAGATCCACAAACTCTTGAATTATGTGGGAAACCATCCATGTCGAGTTGTATGTACACTAGATCCCTTCCTATCTTCAAAGTGTAGGCTTCTTAAAATGTGTAGAATGCCCTTTCTTCAGTAATATCATCACCACTGTTAGCATTTGGTGGATCTTCAACAATGGTTATTCCTCCTTTGATCCACTCGAGAGAATGGCTTGTGTAACCCATCTTCTTACAACTTGTCAACATCGTAATAGAAATTGAGCTAGATGACTAAATGCCGAAACCCTAAATCGCCCTGTTGAACAGATTGATAAAGACCGTGGCAAAAAATGTTGCTGAAAGTAAATTAAACTATGAGTAATATGCTAGAAAGCCACTAAGAAACCCTAAAGTGTGAGAATTGAGCCAAAATAAAAGATTTTATCTTTGATAATTTTTGCCCCCTCTTCTTCTTTGAAGATGAAACTGCTTCCGCTATGTTACCGCTCAAATTGTACTTAATGATAAAATCCCTAATCCACAAGGTACAACTCAAGGGGAAATTGTTAGGATGGCCACTACTATCACCTCAATAATCTATCCTCTTCACTTTAGGCTAGCTCAAGGGGGTATCCCTAGTAGGATATATAAGGCTAAGCAATGAGGTACAAGGTGAAGTGAGAGTAGCCTTAGTAAAACAGAGCTTTGGGATTTTTAGGGTTTTAAAATAGGTGATGGAAGGAAGTAGAGATCAGTGTCAAATCTAACAAGGGAAATGGAGTCAAGGTGAATCAAATGGCTTATGAGGTCAAGAAGAAACCCTCTTAAGAATTGTAACGTACCTAGCCACCCCAGGCTGGGCCATGTCACCCAATCTCAACTCACTGTTTCTCTGAGACCAATCTGTAACGTACCCAACCACAATCTGTAATGTACCCAGCCACCCCAGGCTAAGCCACATCACCCAATCTCAACTCATTGTTGCTCTGATACCAATCTCTAGCATACCCAGCCATCCAGGCTGGGTCCCGCTACTCCAACTCCTCCTCATTTATGATCTGATACCACAATGTAACATCCCCATCCACCCAGGCTGGGCCATGCTACTCCAAAAATCCACTGCGCAAATTCTATACTAACCCTGGTCTGCGCAATATCACTTGAAGTAACGTGCTCAACCTCAAGCTGAGTCGCGCCACACTAAATTTCTCCTTTTAACACAACTTTAAGCAGCGAAAGTAACTCAAACAACTGCGCACTAGTGTATTTATCACACAACACTACTTTGTGTGCAACCATCCTGGCGTCTCACACCAAATCTATTCTCCTTGTGCACGTAGACCGTTTCCCAATGCGCAAAAGCAATCTAGCCTCTGGTGCACACAGAGTATTCTTTGCGTGCACGACCTTTCAACATTCCCCGAAGGCTCATACTAAAATAATAAGGTTATCTTATAGAAAAACTATGAACGTCTATTATACTCATGCACAACTACAGATACAGGCTATAAGCACCATACTTACATGTGCAAGCAGCATTAAACAGAGTAACAACAATTACTTATATGCGACAACATACAAGAATCAACCCATGTCAAACATAGATAAATAAGCACACAATAAACAAGAAAAACACATAAAGACACTTATCTTTTATGAAAGTCACCAACTGCGCACATAACTCAGACGTTCCTCCCAGCCATAGACTCTGTTGCTCATAAGCTTTCAGCGACAAGTCACCCTCGAGCTGGGGCTTAACTCCACCAGGGAAAAAGGGTTCCTAGTGACAGGCTAAGGTCTGATTCACAACAGAATTGCTCAATCCAAGGTACCCGCTGCTGCAATTAGCCTATAGTCCCTCATTCCTCACGCACCTGTCACACCCAAGGAAGTGTGCCCCTTCTTTGCTCAACAATCCTTCGACTGCACCACTTCCCTTCCAGGGTTACGAGCAACATGCCATACATGAATTCTCCGAGCCCTGCGACTAATGCCCAACGCACCAGGGAACAATTCTCAGCAAAAATCTCACCTAGAAAGTTTGCTCATGGGCTTGACGAACCACTTCTTCAACAAAAAAACTCTCACCCAGAGAGACTTCTCACGGGCATGAAAACCTGCCCCTTTGATAGAAACGCTCTGGATACAAAACAAAAAACGCTTACAAGCTCCTCTGTGTAGATAAGGTAATAGTCTCCCTCTGCCTGGACCGATCCCCTACTGCACACGAGAGTGAATAATGAATAATTCCCCCCCAAAATACACTAAGGCCAACAATATATATTGCATGCCTTAAACTCGACACTTGTCGCCTTCATAAGTAGCTTAAGCCACTTGGTGACCCTTTCCCTTCTCTCGAGAACTTAGGATAAAATAATTATCCAACAATACACTTTTCTGGAAATATTATAAAATATTCCCTAAGACTTAAGTTTGGCCCCCTTTTCCCTATTCCGGTAGAGTCAGCCCCCCATCTCTTCTCGTCTGAGTCTGTCTGTGCGCAACGATGATTATTTTTAATAACTATGATTATATTTATATGGATAGGTGCACTGGCCTATTTGCGTCTCAGCTCAACAACCTCATAAACACACAAGCTCTCTGGCCTCAATACATATAAAGCCATATATATATATATATATAACTTAGCTCTGTTCACACTCCTAGGTCATTTCTACGCACTTACCCAAGTGTGCGCAACTCTGTCAAATGTGCACACTTACCCAGGTGTGCGCAACACTATGAAATGTGCACACCCTGTCTTTGATAACAATCCTCCATGCACTATTCAGGTGCGCGCAACACCAAAACTTAGTGCCAACGACTCACCAGCCTATATGTACACTTACATTAACAATTGGTACCAATGGCTCACCTGCCTATATGTACAATTACAAAGGGTACGGATCAGGGACATTACAAGAATTGGTCTATCTCATTCAAGGATTAGGGATTACAGATTAGAACCGAAAGGAAGAGTAATGCATCACCCAATCAAGATCAAAAATGAAAATCAAGGTTCAACAAGAAGGGATCCCCACCAGAATAACCTTCACCAACAAGATAAACTATGACTTGATGAATTTACTTAATACATCTTGCTATGGATCCAAAGGAAAAACAAAGCAAGGCACCAAATCAACAAAGAAAGAAGGAAGGAATTACCTTAGAACGTCTTCCATCCAAGTGGTAGATTTACCCTTCAAATGGATCAATCTAGTTATTTTGTAGAAGACTTGAGCATTTCACCATTAATCCTTATGCAACAAAGAAGAACCAAGATAGAGAAGCCTCGAGAATTGACAAAAATCATCCACAAAGAAAGAACCCTTTACACAACCATATGCTCCAAGAAAGATATGTCAGTTAAGCTCCAAGGAGTGAAATCTCCAAAAATCCAACCATGAGTGATAATGAGGAAGGGTACCTCTTTATATAGGTGTTGCTCAACTTCCTTTTACAATAAAATAACTATATCTCATGTGAGATCCTTAGGACTAGCCTATGGAGAAGTAAAATACAATTTTCTCCAACTATCTAGTCTAAAATACAATAAACATGGAGTGGTCAAGCCACATGTACAATGATCCAAGTGAAAATAGTCCAAGAAAGAGGGACATCTCCATAAGTGAGGGAAGAAAGTGACCCAAAGTGCAACGCTAGCCTCCAAAGGCCTCCAAAGGGGTGTCTTCAAGCAATCTCCACAAATCATGCAAGTAAAGACTCCCAAGTCTCCTTCAAGGTGGACGTGTAAGACTCCAAGGTGAAAAAGTCCTCCAAAATCACGAGTAAAAACCGTCAAAAGGGGGTCGCCCCTCAAACCCAGCTCCAAAAGTCATGTGTGAAGTCTTCAAGGAGAAGCAATCCTCCTCAAAATGTGTCAAATACTTCCTTAAATCATGGGAGAGCCCCAACAAGTCCACACGTGCCATATGGAGGCCCCAAATGAAACCTCCAAGGAGGACGTCCCCTCGAATAAGGTGAAACATAACACAAAATGTGTGAACAAGGTGAGAGATCCAAAATCTAGGACGTGGCATGGCATGAGAGGTTTAATGCATGAATAAATATCAAAATTGTTATGGCCAATGTCTTGGGAACCTTGAACTACCTTGAGATATGTGAAGATGCCTTGGGAACTATGAACATGCCCAAACATCGAAATGAAGCCAATGCCATGCTCAAACCCTAGGGTGCTTTGACAAAGGGACTATGCATCATCAAGTACCAAACCAATATGCCATCAAAACCTCTATCTCAATGTGATAAGTAAGTGCCCCAACTGCCCAAAGCTCATAAAAATACAACGGGCAGCAAAGAAATTCACTAGGGGTACCCCTATGCCAAAATAAGGGGTAACACATTACACCTTTGATTCTTTTGAAGTACCCCTTTTATCCTATGAACTAAGCACCATTATGAGATCGCAGGGGAAAACAGAGAGTATGGTATGATCATAGATATACCATCCCAAGCCTTATCGTTAGAAAATGTGTCATGTACATGTAATCTTCCCAATGCTAGAAAGAAGCTTTAAATAACCTAAATGAGTTTTTTTCTTTAATATCCAGGGACTATACAAATGAGTTTTTTTCTTTAATATCCAGGGACTATACATCCGTTCTAATCTCACTCATGAATCTTTATGTCCCATCGATCTCTCCTTTCAGTGAACTATAATATAACTTGAATCTCATGTGGATCTGGCCGATTTTGCGCCCCACAAGCTGCGGAAAGATAGCATGGCCACCCTTGAAACATATCACAAGCATTTATGGTGGTGTTGGTTACATTTGTTGTTGGTCGATTTGTGACTCGTAGATTGAACGCATAAAACTTAGATCTAAGCGGTGTTTTGTAATTCTTATTGTTCTAGATTCCATTTAGATTGAACAAATTAGATCCTATGCTAATTCTCAGATCAGATCGAGCTCTAAAATTGTGTTGAGGAGATTGTCGATCCTCTGTGGATCGGTGTAGAGGCTTGGCTCTTGTGCAAAGGAAATACCAGCAGCATCGTGGGTGTCCTCCTTTGTACACTCAGATCGTGGGTGTCCTGTACGGAGGCTATGAAAGTCTGTGGTGGCTCAACAAGTCATGGTAGCTACTCAAGCCATACAATGGCTGATAAGTATGGTGGATCGATTCTTGAATGGAACAGACTGCGGTGGCCTACATACGGTGGTTCCTTTGCAGTTGATAGGTATGGCGGTGGTTCTTTTTCTTGTGGTGGCTCCTCCACCAATGGCAACTCATGCAAATTTTTCAATCCTCCAAGCCTCTTTCAATCCTTGGAATCAAGTTGCTTCTAGTTAATCTAATTAGGCCTTTGGAGAACTAGTCCTCAACGCTCTCCCGCTCTAATACCATGTTACAAACTAGCGATGAGCACAAACAAGAGAGATTACACTATAACACATATATGATATTATGAACAGCTGGTGCATTTATTATAGTGGAGTTTACCTCCTTATATCTCATTGTTCATAAATAAGTCATTTCCACTTATGAGTGTGGGATAGAACACTTTACACAAAAAGTGAACATGAACATAACCTAAAGTCATAGAGTGACTTTATTACACAGTAAGCTTTATATTCTAATAGAATGCCTGACTACTTCCCAAATCATATCTGAGAGTTATGACGCATAACTAGGTGTTGTGTCATTGCAATTTGCAATGACGAACTCTGTGAAGAGGTGCATAGTTTGTGGAGAGATGCAAAAATTTTCAAATGGCAAAGGGATAGAGTCAAAGACTCAAAACACAAGTTTGTAACTTTGTATACACAATTGCCAATGTTGAAGAAAAACTAAATTAATAACATGTCAAGTGGGTTGAGTTTCTATAGAGTTACTCTTTTGTGGTGAAACATAAGGTATCTAAAGAAAATAAAAGTAAACTCAAGAGCTTCCGTATTACACTAAGTGTCAAGTATCCACCACCTATTAAGATGTGGGACATTGTTTACACTTATGAGCTGTGTGACTGCAGACCTAAATTAATGGCCATGACAGTTCAATCTCTAATCGATGGTCCCTTTGCAGAAGCATGACGACCACATTTTTGAGGATTCAAACCCAGGTGGGCACTATAACACCCCACTTTCATTGACCAAGTTGACCTCTCATGGTTGGAAAGAAAATAAAGTGGCTGATGTGTGAATTAGAAGAGTGATGTTGCTTACCACCATGAAGAATGTTGTAATGGGCTTTGAGATGACTAAAGAGATACGAGAATGGTAGATATTTTGGGTAAATTGCTCAGATTTGTATGAATTCAACATGCCAAGATAGGACAATGCAACTGGATTTGTTTCTATAAGATGGTTACTTGTTTAAAAGCAAACAATTATGCATTCAAGAAGGATCGATGAGGGAGAATCTCATAGAGAGTTGCATTATGGTGGACTTGTTAGACACTTTGGGCATGGCAAGACAAGTTTTGCTTGAAGAGGACTGTTATTGGTCAAGCATGAAGAATGAAGTGAGAAGATTTGTGGAGAGGTGCAGAATTTGTCAAATGGCAAAGGGACAGAGTTGAAACGCAAGGTTGCATACATAATTGCTAGTGTTGAAGGGTCCATGGAAAATCATCTCAATGGAATTTGTGCTTGGACTTCCAAAAACACAATGCAGATTTAATATAGTTTTTGTTACGATAGATATATGTTTTCAAAAATGGCGTACTTTTTTCCTTGCATGCTATGAGAGACATGCCTTAACAGTGTTGGAGATGTGTCTGTCCAGGAAGAAGAGAAAAGGAGCCACTCAACCCTATCTATTTTACCTTTTAGTTTACTAAAATAGGAGAAAATACTTTGTTGAATCTCATTAAGGGCGGAGGAACTCTAAATTGTCAGGAAAGTCAATGTAGCCATGCCCTGTAAACCTTGAAAAGATTGTTGTGTCACTTGAGTGTAGAAATTAATATCATTTTGTTGCTTGCAAGATGAATGCAATTCAAATTTTGATGTTTCAATAGCATATTTTTGTTTTCTTTTTGTACTTCTTTCTTGACCTTGTAGAAACTATGGTCTGAATTACATAATACATAACAAAACATGTTTTTCTTTTTGTCCAGTGGCGGAAGCATTAAATCATCCTTACCTGGCTAGTCTGCATGACGAAACTGATGAGCCTACCTGCCCCATACCATTCAACTTTGAATTTGAGCAGCATGCATTGACTAAGGAGTTGATGAGAGAACTGATATACAGGGAGACTCTTGCATTCAATCCAGCTTAGAAGACTGGGTGGTGGTCTGTTTTCTTGCTTCAGATTTCACAACTGGTTATTGTGTTTGATATTAAGATAAATATTTGGTTTAGATTTTGAGCTGTTATTCTCTAGTTGAAAAGTTCGTTATCTTGCACAAGGGAAAGTCAACTTATAAAACATACTTTGATATTTGAACAACAATAAGCCGGAACCTACTAAACTGTATGTTGAAAGAGCCAGCCATCTTCAAACAATAGATATTTAACTAGCATCGTTGCTTAATATAGGCTTCTGCTCAAACTTGCCCCTTTTCTATCAACTTGAGAGACTTGTCATGTCAATTTTGTTAAGAATAAAAATACTTTTTATTTGCAGCTTTTGGATAAGCATTTTCTTTAACTCATGAAAGATGTTATTCCCTTTCTGTAAACAGAGTAACCATATACCTTGTATTGAAAGATCAAGAATTCTATTTTCTGTGGCTTTGATGAACGTTGCTACTGTAATCTTCATTACTAAATTTTAATGAAATACCAATTATATTGTGTTAATCAATCTTCTAATTCCTTGTGCATGAAATCAAAACCTGTTGTTTCCCACCACATTTCATGTTAGGATTTGAGGCACAATGATCTATAAAGTATCATTGATAATCCGTTGGAACAATTTGTCCCAACAGTCTTACAAGTTTCTGCAAACTCTTGTTATGCAGTGTTTCACTTAAGATTAAGAATTTAATTTTATTAGCTTAGTGCATGAAATACTAAAAAAAATTGAGACTGAAATGAAAGACTCTAAAGCAAATAGCACACCATCCACACAATGAACACAAGATGTACTCAAGGAAAACCCAATACAGGAAAATCCCAGCCAGAAGGTGAGGACTGAGGACTATGCCTTTTTCTTTTCTTTTCGGTTATGAAATGCAAATACAAAGAACGGTGAAGTCACTATGGAATTACCATGGACTTTGTGGTCTATATGGCTGCTATAGGGTCGTCTACTTCTACTATTCTGCACCAATATCCCACTACCTTGTTCTACTTGACTAGATAACAATAATCAATCCAATAAGAATGGAATCCCTTCCTATCCTAACTTCTCAATGTTTATCAATGTCATGATGGTTAGGGTTAGGGTTTTTGCATGCATCAACTCCCGATTAGGGTTAGGGTTTTGGACCCTCTAGATTCTTCTTGAAAGTCCAAACTGAACTAGCTCCACATGTGAGTAATGGAAGCCGACATGGCATCCACTTGATACCATTGTGGTCAACATGATAGGTCAACTTGTGGGAGGCATAACTTCCTCATACGAACTTTGATTGATAGGTCAACTTGTGGGAGGATGTAAACTTTGTTTGCAATAATTTGACTCCCCAAATTGTTGTTTGATGCCTCAAATCTGCTCTGGAAGTTTTTGGATCCCAAATCACTAACACAAGACCTACCCCAAAAATGGGCCCTACAAGCCAATAGCTCCAATTTGTCCACCCAGAAAGTACCAACATAGATGAAAAATTACATAATGATCCATTTTAGATCATACCTCCTCATTTAGGGAGGCTTTTGGTCCCAAAAATATTTTACTAGAGGAGGTGAGGAAATTTGTCCTTTACCTTTTCCCTAGAGTACCATTTGGCTTTGCCTGGAAGTTGTCTTTTCAACCCAACCTGTTAGAGTTCATGCTACCCCCATCCGGTGGTCTTGGACTTCTTCTACAAAACTGTATCCTTTTCCAACTCTACCTGATCTTATGGTGCTAAGTCCTCTATGGTAGGTAAGACTTTCCCGCCAATTTCCTAGTCTACCATGGAATGCTCATAGGGTTTTATATTCTCTACATTCACTACTTAGTAAATGCACATATATGGAGGTAAACTGAGTCTATAGGAATTATCACTTGCCTTCTCTAACACTTCAAAAGGACCATACCACAGAGCCTTGATCTTCTTACTAGGACCTTGGAGCCTTTCTTTGTTCAGATGAAACTAGACTATATCTCCCATCTTGAATGTCTTCTCAGTTCTTTGTTGGTCATGCCAGGGCTTGTACTTTTCCTATGAATTCTCAACATCTCCTGTACTTGCAAATGGATCTTCCTAATCTTATCAGTGATTTTTTAGGCTTCAATGCTTCCTTTGTGGTGTCTTTCCTCACTCCTCGTTATTATCCGTATACAACATCTAAGGGTGAAGGTGGAAAAAATCTAAAGCAAGTTTCAAAAGGGACTTATTGATAGAAGTGTGGATTGCTCTATTACAAGAGTGTTGAATATAAAACAAATTTTCATCCTAGGTCCTTGACTGCCTCTGATTGTAACCCCACAAAAGATGAACCAATGTCCTATTCACTACTTTTTTCTACCCATTTGTCTATGGATGGAAAGTTGTGGATCTCTTCAACTTGGTGTCCATCTTTTCCCAAAGTGTAGTCCAAAAGGCACCAAAAAATCTGATATCTCTATTTAAGATGATGCTACTTGGTATCCCAAAGTGCACCGAGAGATTTTCAAAGAACATGTTTGTTGCATCTTGTCCCTTGATGGTCCTTTTACAAGGAATGAGAATGCACATCTTAGTAAAGTTGTCAACTACTACACAATTTTTGGTCATGTCCTTTCTTGGTTCTTGGCAAACCACTTAGGAAATCCATGAAGATACTCTCCCATGGTCTAGTAGATATAGGTAAGGGATGGTATAAACCTTGCTTTCTATTATTGGGATTGTTGGTACAATAAAGTATGCATCCTCTAATATACCGAGCTACGTTTGCTTGCATTCTGAGCCAATACACATACCTTTGTAGGTTGGCAATTGTCTTCCCAACACCAAAATTCCCTGCAACTTTGGAGGTGTGAGCCTTTCTAATAGGACGCAATATTTTACCTTTAGGAAATAGAGCTTGTCTAGCATGTAGAGAAACCCATCCTGTAGATGATAGTTAGACTTGTTGCCACCTTCTTCTACACGAACTTGGCCTTCTAGCTGTTGAAATACCTCCTTGAAGTCCTCCTCTTTTGTGTATGCCTCTTTGTATGCATCATGTTGAAATATTGCATTTGCAAAGAATATTCTACTTATTATTGAGCTATTATCTTGTAGATCAATCCCCTTTTGTGGATTGATCATGTCGGGCTTTGTATAAGACCAAATCCTCTTTTGTGGATTGGTCAAACCCTAATTATATGTTGTTAATTAAGAAGTCGGCCCCTAGGACTAATTAAAGTGGTTTTAGCCACTAAAGAATAAGTCGACCCTGCTTGATGAAGAGACACCTCCCTAGCGCATGCCATCTAGTATAAATAAGAGTGCAAGGTGCCTCATTAGTTCACTCACTCAAGTCACTCATCTAGTGCGCAAGTTTGAAGGAAGTTGCAGTTAGTTGCCAGTTGCTGGAAGAAGGAAGAGAGAGGCGTATTGCTCAATGTTGGAAATTTTCTTGTGTTTGGTTTATTATCTTGGCAATCTATATTAAGGAAGATTTTGTTGGCCCATGAGAGTTCCCCAGGATAAATGTTGTGTACCTTGTGATTGTGTATCTTTCAATGATCCTACTTATGCTATTATTGTCTAGTAAATTGAAAAGAACTTAATAGTTGCTCTAAATTTAACATGGTATCAGATCTTGATTGAATAGAGCACCTTTCATTACCAAAAACGTCATTGTTGTCGTACAATAAAATTAGGGATTTTTGTTGGAAGAGAATTTCAGCCTAAAAACTACCTAGGGAAGTGCACCCTATCCTAGCGAACTCATTGGCATCTTGAGCACACCTTTTTAGTGGCCAGAGCCTCCGGAAAGTGAAACCCTAGTTTTTATTGGTACTAGAAAACCAGAAAACCCTAACCAGAATGAGTACCAGTCCAAATTTGCACAGGCCCAGTTTCAAGGGGTAAAATTTGGATTTTCAAAAAATAGACGACACCAGGATACTCGCCTCAGCGAAGCTCACCTACTGGTAAGTTCAGATCTAAATTCAGAGCACTTTCATTTTTTGGTCATTTTCCCAGCTCTAGGTCAAGATGTTTGCAATCACCAAGATTTTTGACAAATTAGAAGGTGTGGATAACTTCCATGCCTGGAAGTATAGGATTGCACTCATTCTTGAAGAGAATGACCTTGCAACATTCATCAAGGAAAATGTACCAAAACCCGTAGATGCTAAAACTAAAGCAAAGTACCAAAAGGACATGTTTAGGGCCAAAAGAATCATTGAAGACTCTATTAAAGATCACTTGATCCCTAAAGTGGCTTCTAAGAATAATCCAAAAGAAATGTTTGATGCCCTAACCAGATTGTATGAAGGAAGAAACATTAACCATAAGATGAACTTGAGAACCCAACTCAAGAATACAAAGATGCAGAAAGGAGAAACAGTTCATGACTATTTCTCTAGGATCTCTCAATTCAAGGAACAACTAGAAGCAATTGGAGATAACCTAGATGAAGATGAACTCATAATGACAACTCTTAATGGTCTCACAAGACCTTAGGATGCATTCATCCAAACTATTTGACAGTCTTTGGGAAGAATGTGTTCAAGAAGAAGCAAGAGTAACTAACTGAGAAGCAGTACTATTAAGGGATGAAGATCAAGCCCTAGATGCTCATGCTAAAGGAGGAAAGAGAAGGTCTCACTTCAAGAAGGAGACCCACCTACATAAGGAATCTCACTCCCTAAATAGATTCATCCATAAAGAATCTCACCCTCTAAGGAGATTCCAGAAGTTTCAGAAAGGTCAAAAAAGAGAAAAGGATTTCTCCTCTCATCATTGTTACCATTGTGACAAGATGGGACATATTGCTAAGAATTGTCCAGGTAGAAGAGAAAAATACAAGAAGAGAAATAACAAAAGACACCACGCCCATGCAGTTGAAGATGATGAGCCACCCATGAAGATGATTAAAGAAAAGATTGAAGACTATGTCTTATTCTCTGCCCTCTCAGGATCAGTTTCACCTGGAGAGGATACTTGGCTCATAGATAGTGGTGCTTCTAAGCACATGACAGGTCAGAGAGACATTCTCTCTAGCCTCACAGAAAAGAACTTTCCCCAGAAAGTTACACTTGGAGATGATTACCAGTACCCTATCAAAGGAGTGGGAGAGTCCACTTACAAACTTGATTCAAGGACCCCAATGAAGATGAAGGATGTACTATATGTACCATGTTTGACAAAGAATTTTCTTTCTATCTCAGCTTTAGATAAGAAAGGCTTAAGGGTTGCATTCGTAGATGGTGAAGTCTGTTGGCATGATTACAGACAAAAGGCAGAGTGTGCTTGTCATTGATGGCAAGATCGGAGTTTGCATCGATGGAAAAACAGGAACAACGTAAGCTCAGGAGAGATAGCGATCTGAGATGTGCAGACGAGGTCCAAGAGAAGGACTCGTAGAAGGATCAAAGGTCGAGGCCTTTGACACTTAGACATTCTTCCAGGTCGGGAGGAAGCGTATTCTCAGGAGGAGGAGCAACAGTGGTCGTCGGATCAAAGTACAGACAGGAGGAAGCGCAGATGAGGAGATCAGATCTCAGCTGTTAGATCTGAGTGCGTAGACCAACAACTGTTGGATCCTAAGGAAAGTGCACGAGACAAGTTTTGAAGTCATCATAACCGTCCATCGTCAGAGATGACACGTGGCGAGCGATTGGAATTTCGCTGACTTGCACATTGGAGTAGTCAAAGGCAGAGTTGCTCGAACTCGCGATATGCAAGGTCAGGAAATAATCTTGGCCATTGGAGCCAGAGGACACGTGGTGAGCGATTGGAATTTCACTGACTTGCACATTGGAGGAGTCAAAGGCAAAGTTGCTCGAACTCGCGATATGCGAGGTCGCGAAATAATCCTGGCCATTGGAGCCAGAGGACACGTGGTGAGCGATTGGAATTTCGTTGACTTTCACATTGTAGGAGTCAAAGGCAGAGTTGCTCAAACTCGTGGTATGAAAGGTCGCGAAATAATCCTAGCCATTGGAGCCAGAGGACACATGGCGAGCGATTGGAATTTCGCTGACTCGCAAACTGGAGAAGTCAAAGGTGCGTGTTGTAGGAACTCGCGAGGTGCGAGGTCGCGACATGATCACAACCATCGAATCACCAAGGATATGGGTCGTTGATTTGGAGTAGAATCGGGAATCGGGAGTTGGAAGAGTCAGAGTTGGCTCACACTCAAACCCCTGACACGCGAAGTCGCGAAACGATCTAAGCCATCGGATTACCGAGGATATGGGTCGTCGATCTGAAGCAAGTATCGGATATCGGGAGTTGGAAGAGTCAGGGTTGGCTCACACTCAAACCCCCAACACGTGAAGTCATGAAATGATCTAAGTCGTTGAATCACCGAGGATATGGGCCATTGATCTGGAGTAGAATCAAGAATCGGGAGTTGGAAGAGTCAGAGTGGGCTCACACTTAAAACCCCAACACGCGAAGTCGCGATGAGATTTGAGCTGTCGGATCGAAGAAGGGATCTGGTCCATTGATCTGGCAAGTGAAGCGCTCGAATGCCTAGCCCGTGGTCATAGCCAAGATCACTTCGTCGAAGGATGAAGGGAGGAGCTAGCACGTCGCTGAGCTCCACATTGGAGATCGCCAAGCGCCCTATTGAATAAGCTCTTGTTCACAGCTTGTGGTCATGTGAGAGGAAAGGAGCTAGCCCATCTAAGCTCCATTTCGAATATTGCGACTTGGGAGAGTCAAGATGTCTCATACCAAGATCCCTAAGGTCGCGAGTTGCAAAGCGCCTGTTGGATAGGTGAATGGTCACCGCTGATGGTCACGTGAAAGGAAGGGGCTTAGCCAGAAGAACTAGTGCCCACTGTGTAGTTTATTGCAAAAAGGGAAAAGGCGCCAAGAGCATGAGTGGGCGGAGGTTTTATGGGGAACTGCAATAAACCACTAATTGTTTCAACACAGAGAATTCGAAGAGGCTTCAGGGTGATCGATAGAGAAGACGAAGAGTCTCAACTGCCAGATAAGCCAAGGAATCTCAGGATAACGTCCAGTGATGATGAAGAGATTCGGTAATGACAGAGAAGATGAAGAGTCTCGACTACAATAGAGGCTAAGGAATCTCAGCATAACGGCCACTGATGATGAACTCATTGGCAACAGAACTACCAGAGAATATGAAGAGTTGCGATGACGATCAGGAAAGGACTTGATGTGAGAACTGGGATGGCAGGAAATTCGGTTGTTGAGCTATGCACGAGCAAGGAGGAGTTACAGTGAACAACCTGTGGGGTAGAACAGTGTCACTGTAAAGAGCATGAAGAGACATTGCACATGAGGGATGTAGAAGGTGCACAAAGAGTATAAAAAAAACACAGAACTGAGAGGAGACGAGTGTTGCTGTTGAGAGTGATTTATGCGGGTAGAAGCATGTTGTATGTAGGAGCTGAAGCGCAGAAGAAGCAAGGAACATAAATGCATATCTGAGAGAAGAAAATAAAGTGCAGCAGACGCGAGGAGAGAGACACTGATGCAGGCAAAGAAGAGCAGTGTAGCAGAACAGTGATGAGATTGGTAAGCCATAGATAAATGTTGAATCACTGTGATAAAGTTGTAAAAGGAAAATATTCATATTTTAGATTGGTTGGGAGATTCTAGGGAGGACTGTTGTCCTCAGAGTTTCAAGTAGGTGCTTGAACATAGGTATTTGTAGCTTCCATTTGGTTGCAGCCAGAAAAATCAGGGTGGCGGGGTGGTGCAAGGGAGAACTATTGTTCTTTGTTATACAGGTCGGTGTCTGTGTGACTGGAAGCTGGTTCTTCCATCCAGTTGGTGCTAGAACACTTAAAGAGTTGGTGCTTCCTTCTAGTGGGTGCTAGAGAAACCAAAGAGTTGGTGCTCTCAGCAAGTTGAAGCTTGCAAAACAGAGGTTGTAGCCTCTAGAGGAGTTGGAGCTCACAAGTATGATAATGTAAAGAAAATAAAGATTAATTATCATATCACGAAGAAGAGGTTTTTCCCTTTATGGGTTTCCTCAGGAAATATTTGTCTCTGTATATTTCATGTGTGTGATTGATGTTTAATATTCTATTGTTTACTTCTATGCATCATTGTGAATTGTCATTGAGTGTTCTGTGAAGAGTTTAAAATGGGCATAATAGTTTAAGCACAGTAACATTTGATTCACCCCCCCCCTCTCAGTTGTCTAACAATTGGTATCAAAGCCGGTTCCTTTTATCTAAAGGTAGATCAGGAAGCTTAAACATGTCAAACCATGAAGGAACTTCAACCAATAAGGCCCCTCTGTTCAATGGAACAAACTTTGCCTTCTGGAAAGTTAGGATGACAACCTACATAATGGCCCTAGGTGCAGATGTCTCGAATGTGGTAGAGACTGGTTATGTAAAGCCAGTTGTTCTAGCTAATAAGGATGACAATCTAGAATTCAGCTTCAACGCTCAAGCTATGAATGTTATTCTGAGTGGGCTTGCAGAAGCAAAATTTGTAAAAGTTATGCACTTAGAAACTGCCAAAGAAATGTGGGACACACTCATTAGCAGTTATGAAGGTAATGAGAAGGTAAAGGACGCCAAGCTTCAAACCTACAGAGTATAGTTTGAGCAGCTAAAGATGAAAGAGGATGAAACTGTTGGAAAGTACTTTCTGAGAGTTGAAGAACTAGTAAATGCAATGAAAGCACTTGGTGAAAAAATTGAGGAACCCTCCTTAGTTCATAATATTTTGAGATCTCTACCAGATAGGTTCAACCCGAAGGTCTCTGCTATAGAGGAACTTAATGATCTAAAATCCTTGGCTTTTGATCAACTTCTAGGAACGTTGACTGCATATGAAATGAGGATATTTAAAGATAAACCCACCTCTAGAGAAGCATCATTTAAAGCAGATAAGAATGAGGATTTTGAGCCTGATGAAATTGAAGCAAAATTTGTGAGAAGACTAAAGAAAGGATCATGCAAGTATCAAGACAAGTTTCCCTTTAAATGTTTTAACTGTGGAAGGATAGGTCACTTTGCATCTAAGTGTCCACATAAGAAGAAGGACTAGAACTTTGAAGGTGAAGAGAAGTATAAATCCAAGAGATTTGATAAAAAGAAAAGTTTATGTGTAAACAATGATGATTATTTAGGAGACACAGATAGTGATTCTAATGGTGAAGATAAGGTTAATGACTTTGTGCTTATGGCCAAAGAGGATTATGTTAATCAAAACACAGGAAGTGATGTTAATGATGAAGAAGTTGTGGTTGATATGGAAGGTGAACTAATCAGTGCCTTAGAAGAGATTGACAGA
>ML801789.1:98982-152986 GCA_009831015.1 Picea engelmannii
ATTCAAATAAATGGCAAGACACTCGGAGCTGACGAAAACATTAACAAATTTGGGTGGGACAACAAACATGCCGGAATAAATGTTCTGGTATCCAAGGTAAATATTTTTGCACAGTCATTCTTCCATGAAAATCACAAAGGTATACATGTTTGGAAGAATGATTTTATTAACATTCAAGAAAACTATACTTCAAGAGTGAAATTACATTTCTGAAGGTCGTATCAATCACATAGATTTTGAAATTGAAGTATACTAACGAATTACTACACTAAATTGCATCCATATGTTACTGCTATCTTAAGATTGTAACTTGGATTATGTAATCTTCAATATAAAACGCTAGCATTAATATAAAATAGATAAATACATATTGGCTAAAACAGATAAATACATATTTTTGAAAACATTTACCAATGTTCTCTCTGTCAATATCGCCCAAGGACACTGAAAGGTCAAAACTTTCAAGCTGAGCAGAATGAAAGAATGGTAGACGACTTACCGTGAAGCTCGCTCCACGCTCTGGTCAAATGAAGGGTGAACGAAGCGCTGGTGTGGCTTACCATGTGCTAGCTCCAAGCTCTGGTCATGAAGGGTAGGTGCTGGTGTGGCTTACCGTGTGCTAGCTCCAAGCTCTGGTCGAATGAAGGGTATGAAGGGTATGCGCTGGTGTGTAAAGGTAAGCTGGAGGACGCAGGGTGAATGTTCGGTGGGAATTAATCCATGTGTTAATTCCCTGGACTGTTGCATCGAGGTGCAAGATACGACGGTTGCAGGTGCAAGATCGAGTCCCATGCTCAGTGACGGCGAGCGACGAGTGACAGGTGAGGTGAGTGGACGCGTTCATAAATACTGAAATGAGAGTTGCCTGAAATGAGAGTTGTCGTGAAATAAAATGCGGGATCGGGTTTTATGGTGCATGGTATATGGCATGAGATGGGCATACAACAGTTCAATTAATACACCATGCAGCAGCTTCCCAATGATTGGGCTACTGCATGGTGTATAGCCTTCGCCTAAAACATTAAGCCATTCAGAAGTCAAGTCAAAGTCAAACCCTTTATGGTATTTTTATTGTAAAAAATCATTTTCATATCAATGATTTCGTCTCCGGCTTGTGAATGACCAATGAAGAAAATTATTTTTAATGAGAAAGGGAGAACAATTACAAATAAATCTATATAAGGCTAGTCTCTCTTCTCATTTGTGTTGTTGAAGTTTTGCGAGATCATAATCTCATTATTTTGAACTTTATCTCTTGTGTATTTGTGGATTGATTTTCTTTATGCTTGTGTTTCTTGGCTAAGGTTTCTTGTGTTTTATTGGAGATTGATATTGGGTATTTGCTACAATAAGATCGATCCATTGAGGGGCTACATCGTCACGTGGGGAAAGGAAATAGACTCCCTGTCTCTTCTTTTTTTCCTTTTGGGGCATAGTGGTGCAAAGCCAGGTTGTTGGACCAACTTCCAAGGAAGTAGCTTCAACCGGTTGTAGGCTCTTGCTCTAACCAAATTTGATCTCTTGATTTATAAACCATCATTTAAGGAGATTTCCTAGCAAGCCCGAAAAAACAATCTATCTTGATAACTAGTATTGGGGGCGATTGGTTCTTCGACTCCAAGCCCAATATCTAGGCATCTTTCGAAGTTGACTTAATACCAGTTGTGGTCGTGATTCATCAAACCAAGGGGTAAAAGGTAAAAGGTAAAAACTCATGTTTTTCAACCATTTCATTTCAAAAATCCAAAATCTCTTTTTATTTTTGCTTTGGTAAATATAAAAATCCAAAAAAATATTACCTTAGCCTTGCGTTTTGATTTAATACTTTCTAAACTAGTGGATCTATTGAGGGTTTTGTTTTAGAGGACTTCCTTTACCCAAAGGATATTTTACCTTTAGATTTTGTGCTTAATTTATTGTATTTTATAAGGGTTTTGTTAAGGAAAGTGTGTAGGTCTGCAATATTACAACAAGCTTATACTCAGATCCGCATTCATTTCTCTCATTTGAAGGGACACCCATGTAAATATTGCATCCCTCAAACCCTTCATTTATTTCCAGAATTATTTACGAGAGTTATACCATTCATATTTATGGTTAAATAGACAAAATTGTAGCCCCAACAAGTACCCTCATTGGCTGTAATTTATTTTGGGTTTTGACCCTAGGGGGATTTGAACCTCAAATCTCCATGAGTAGTTTCCAACTTGTTGGAAACTAATTTCATCGCAGATTCAAGGCTTTAGGGCATAGGAAATCATATATACCTTGCTACCCCAATCTTCTAACCCACAAATCTGTTGATCTAGAGTGTTTCTACACTCGTGGGAGGCCTAGAAGGGCCATAGTCTTTTTTGTTTTTTTCATTTATCTGTCATTTTGAAGATCTAATATAACATGAAAGCAAGGAAATACTTCAATCCCAACCACTTATCAAGAGGTACAACCAATATTGGCTTCCAGAAATTGGTAAGGGTGTTTGTTTCATCCATGTATGCTTGTTCATTGTCTTATTTATTGATATTTGGGTGAGTTCAACTTGCTAGTTTGAGTTTAATTTTCAGTTCATTATCACAAACCAACAAGGGTTATTTTAATAATTAACTCATATCTTCACCTAGTGTTTTTCATAGGCACTGGTCTATTGATCTTTGTAGTGAAGTGTTGTTTAGGGAAACCTCCTAGAGTCCATTAGTGTAGGGGTTTGACTCAAACATGGAACAAACATGTGTTATGGTGAAATTTGGACACCTACCTTCATGGTACCACCCTAGCATCTCGAGGACGTTGACAAGATGCTAGTTTGTTCGGTAACAAGTACTATGATGATAAGTGATCCATAAGGTGATCGGTAATTACTCTATGCATCAATAGTTGTGGCAATTGTTTCTTCACTTCTTCTACTTCCAAGATGGATTTCCTATACAATTTCATGTTTGGAAATGGGGAGTCAGTGGCAATTGTATATTGTGATCCACTTCCCTTTTAGGTGGTAACCCTTTAAGACCTAGAACAATTCTCTGTATGCCTACAAAATCTCCTCCAAATAATGGCAATGCTCTTTAGTACATCTCTTCAAAGATTCCTTTATCTTTATCGATTCATCTCCTAGCTGGTTCTCTCTTAAGAAGAGAAATACAAGTTTCCTACTAGAACTAATCAGTTTCTTGGTTTGGTTAGCACTTACTAGAGATATCTTGGATTTACATTTATGTGCATTGATGATGGACTTCCCATCCTTGATCAGGTGGTATTGGTTTTATCTTTTCATGAAGATTGCATCCACCATGTACATGTAGGGGCTTCCAAACACTACACCACACACATCAAGTGGTACTACATCTACCTCCACTTAATTAATAGATTTTTCCTTATAGCAAATTTGATCTTACACTGCTTATCGACCCTCAACTCTGCATTATTATTTACCCATCAAAATGGGTATGGATGAGGATGGTCATGAAATTCCAACCCAAGCTTGGTAACCAAATCCTTTGTTATTTGGTTGGCCTGTGAATCATAATCAAATAGAACACCCATCTATCTTCCTGACTTGGATCTTGATATAGAAGAGTTTGGTCATCTCCTTCTCTTCCTTTATATGGAGGCTACTCAGGTTCACCTCCTTTTTCATTGTAGTGCAAAAAATATTTTCATCTACATTTGAGTTGCTCTCTACTTGGTTGCTTGAATCCACGACTAGCATGTTCTTCTTCATCGTATCCTTCTTTTGATTCTTTGGATTCAACACTAAATGTGGCTTCCAACACTTATCTTCGGTGTGAGCGTCGATATTACAATGGCTACAATGACTATTTGGATCCTTACACTGACGTGTAATCATTGTCTTCATCTTCTTTGCTTTCCACTTCTTCTTTCTCTCCTTGGAAGCGTCTTGGTGGTCTTTCTGCTTGGAACCAGTTGGTTGTCAGTTCTTCTTGTCCATATTCTATAGATATTATGCTTGCACATAGGCCTCATCCATTTCCCTATGTTTAAAGAGCATCACTTGCCTCCTTAAATGACTATGGAGACCTCCTAGATACTTGAGGAGTACATTCAGGTTCTTGGGAGATATACCCAACATAATGGTTTGTTTTCTAAACTCAATTGTGTAATCTTGTACACTATTTGTTTGCTTCTATTGAAATTAATGTCAACAAATCGACTGGTCCTCTTCGTACCCAATAGAGTAGCATGAGACTTAATGAGGGCTTTAATCACCTCCCACTTAGTTACTAGGGGATCACCCTTTAGTGTAAGTGTATATGTGTGAGTTTCCCACCAAGTTTGGGCATGACCCTCTAACTTTAGTTGGACAAATGACATATTTTTCTCTTTTCCGATGTTATGAGCAATGAATAGACTTCTAATTGTTGCAACCATTGATTCAAATTAACAACATCAATCTCACCTTGGTAGAGTTTGATGTCCACTTTTGCTTCCACTTTAAATAGAGATTGGGAAGAAGTGATGGCATATGAGCCAACATTTGAGTTAGAGCTGCCAAACTCCTCGAAAGGCCTCATCTTGTTACCGAGATATACCACGACGATCATCATGTTGTGAGAGATGTTTATTCCACTAGAAACATTTGTCACAACATATCTTACAAGTTTCTACGAACTCTTGTTATGTAATATTTTACTTAAGATTAAGATTTAACATTACTAGCTTAGCACATGAAACACTAAAATCATTGATACTGAAATGAAACAAACTAAATAAAATAACACACCATCCACACAATGAATACAAGAAATATATCGGGAAAACCCAATATATGAAAAACTCATCTAGAAGTTGAGGAGTATGCCTTGCTCTTTTCTTCTCAGTTATCAAATGCAGACACAAAGAAATGTGAATTCACTATGGAGTTACCATGGACATTGTGGAACACATGGTTGCAAAAGGGTTTTCTACTTCCTCTATTTCCCTCCAATATCACTCTCTTTATTTCCTCGATTATAGAACAATAATCAATACAATTAGAATGGAATCCCTTCCTATCATAGCAGTCTAATGTTTAACAATGTTCTTATGGCCATCTAGGGTTTGGGTTAGGGTTTTTGCATGATGAAACCCATGATTAGAGTTAGGGTTTTGGACCATATAGATTCTTCTTGAAATCCTACACATGACTAGCTCCAAATGTGTGAGTAATGGATGTCAACATGGAATCCACTCATTTCCATGGTGGTCAACATGCATAACTTCCTCATACAAACTCCAATTGAGGTGATATTAGCACTGTTGAAAAGCTCTCAATGTGTAGAACAATGTTAAGAAGCTATGAAATTTGTTTGCAAAGTTTTGACCCCCCAAAATGCCACTTGATGTCTCAAATAGGCTATGAAACATTTTGGACCCCAAATCACCAAAATAGGTCATATCCCTAAAATGGGTCCTACAAACCAATAGCTCCAATTTTTCCACCTAGAAAGTACCAAAATATATGACACATTACATAATAATCCATCCTTTGGGTAAAAAAATTCCTCTTATTACACTGTAACTAACCCTGTACATTAATTGCCAAGCATTTTAAAAAATGGAGCTATARGCTCTTTRTCAARTTAATCTAAACAATCTAAAATCATAAAATGTTGTGCTAGTTATAGTGATGTTAGCAGAAACCTCTCTAAACAAGGTGTAGATAGTATGTAAGGAGGAACCTTATCACAATATATTGCCTCAAAATTCTATATTGGAAAGAGTGCCTTGTAAGTTTTCATTCCTTAGTCCATTGAATTATTTCGAAAGAGCAAATTTTTGGAGTATAACACTCCAATATAACTCAATCAGAATGAGTCCTTTATTATAATACGATAATCGTAATGGTGACTTTAATATTAGTATGTCGGGTATACTTAATTAGGTGGTTAGGTTGTACCAGTAGTGTAAGTATCCAATGAATGAAATAAAAAGGGAAGCATTCCCATTGTATTAATTTACTTCATTGTAATAAAAATATATATTTTACAAGTATCTATTTCTATCATTTTTTCAATTTTTTTGTATGCTTAAATGCTTAACATGGTATTATAGTGGAAAGATTCAAAGTCCAAGATTAATATGGTGTGATTGGATTTCCGCATGATTGTGATTCAAACACAAAGGTTTAATGGGAAATATGAGTTTATAAGGTAAGTTATTTTAAATTGAAATATATTTATTTACTTAAAAAAAGGTTATTTAGAAATATTACAAAGGCATAGAGTTTATGGTGAGAAAAGACAAAGCCATTGTGTTCATGTCAATGTGATAAGCCACAATATGAATCAAAGAGAGGAAGCCACCGTATCAATTAAAGATTTGAAATTGTTGTCACAAGGGATCAAGAGTAGTTGCCATATATATTGCTAGAAGTCCATTATACAACCAATGAGATATATGCCATAAAGTGAGTTGATTAAATCTTAGCCAAGGAGATATATGCTACAAAGTGAGTTGATTGAATCTTAGTTTGATCAAAGAACCATGGAAGGAAATATATGAAGGCACACAACCAGAGGTGCCCAACAAGGACAAAGGACAAATATTTATGAAGAGATGACTTGTAGCCTAGAGTAGAGTAACATCATTGCATGTGTAGAAAACACAGATTGTAGAGAGAAGAATATATGAATTTAAGAGGAAGATGCAATTGCTATAGAGTAGAAAATAGGCATTTTGTTTTAGTTACACTAAACAAAAAAAAACTAATTTTACAAATGTCTGTATAAGCATTAAATTTTTATTGTTCTCAATTTTTTATGTAATAAAAGGAAAAATATATATAAACACAACTACATAGTTTTTATGGAAGGGAGGTAGGAAACTCTTTACATTTACAAATGTAAATACAAGCATTCAATTTTTATTGCTCTCAAATTTTGTGCAATACAAGGAAAAACATATATAGACATAAGTACATAGTTTCTATGGAAGGGAGGTAGGAAATTCCTTGTTATTGGTTACAATCATGAAATATCCAAGGTATCTACTTATACATAATTTATGCAAACTTAGAGAAGTTAGACATATTTTTAAAATCTGAAAACTTGTTTAGTTTTTTAATTGGTTTATATTAGACGAGATATGGACTATTTACCCCTCAAGAATGTGATAACATTTTTTATTAGCCTAATGGAACAAAGGAAACAAATGATCATCACAAAATCAGATTATAAATTTTTATTATGAGTAGTTGAATTTTCAAGACAAAGTAAAAGCATAGAAGGTTTAACTCAGCATGGATTGTTGTCCATGTGATTCAGGAATTCAGGAATTGCACTTATACTAAAATTTGGGAAATTGAAGAATTTAGGAACTCGAAATTCAAAGAGTTGCATTAATTTGGTAATTTGGGACTATGAAGGTGATGAGACAACTTGATGGAATGTTTACATAGTATTGAACTAAGAAGGAGTGAAGTTACTTAAGAATGTTTTTTTTCATTTTATGTTTTTATTGACACTTCGTATTGTAGTGTTAAGAGGGGGATGTTAGAGTATAACACTCAAATATAACTCAATGATAAGAAATATTTTATTATAATATGATAAATATAATGACGACTTTAATATTAATATGTTAGACATAATTAATTAAGTGGTTAGATTGTACCACTGATGCAACTATCCAATGAATGAAATAAAAAGGGAAACACTTATCAATTAACTTCATTGTAATAAAAACATATATTTTACATGAGCCAATTTCTATCATCTCTCCAATCTTTTTTTTATGATAAAATATTTAACACATAAAATATCTAACACATATTTCACTTAATGGTCTTAATATATTTATGCCTATTAATTCCAAGGAAAAGGACATTAATGTCTAACAAGGTATTTAGTTAAAATCTTATAGGACATGGCGAGGATAGCGATTAGTCTCTAATTTATTATGACTTGATGAACACCACCCTTGGTAATTGTTTGATGTTGCTTTGATTAATTATACGCCATACAATGAACCAATTTTTAAATCTTCTTATATACTTTAGCCAAGGTTGGGTTTCCAAATTTCCAAAACTCCTTGTTGTATTAAAAGGAAGGCATTTAAATTTTATAATCTTTTTCATGGAGTCAAAGGGCAAGTTCCTTTTTATAATAAAACACCAAATTTATATCATTACTTTGGAAAATTTTCAACAACAAAAAGTCATCGCCCTTTTTGATCTTGTTCATGATTTTCATAAAAACGAGTTTTTACAAAAGAACATAATCACACGTAAATGCATATAAACACTATGTTTCCATACCCCTATCTCTATTTTGGTACTAGTATGATTCTTTTTTATGTCTTTGTATTCATGCTTATCTTACATATTATTAAAATTAAGGTTGACAATGGCAGTGAAGTTTAATTGATTGAAATATGATAAATTAAAAAAGATTAACGTATTTGGCTAGTTCAGTTACTACAAATTAATGTTTATATTTACTCCTTTCTTCATGTAAGCAAAAAATTAAATTTATTGTATGTGTTGGTTTACATTTACATTTTGTTTTTACTTTGAGAGTCCTTGTTGATTTTAGGTGTTAGAATTTGAGTCTTCTTATTGCTAAATCATTGTTACCTAGGTTGAGCTACCAATTATTGTGAATTGCATTAGGCCCTCTAAAGGTGGTTATGGATTTCCCTTAGAAAAAGTGCTTGCCAAGGCATTGGTGTAATTGATATTATAAACCTTTGCTTCCTGGATTCAATTCCATTAACCCCTTGCTATTCTAATGATAAATCTCCTTAACTTGGTAATGATTATAATCATTAGCTTTGACCACCCTTTTTTCCAATGGTACCCATATCTATCCTCAATTGTTTGGAGTACATGAATGTGCTTCATTGAGTGTGTGAGGAATAGACTTCCCTTCCTCATCCCTTGTTCCTTCCCATTCATGAATTTCCATGTTCATCATGGTAGAGATGTTGAAGTTGTTAGAGCCTCTTCTTCCTTGTTTCTCTCTTATTGTTCCCTTTTTATCATTTTCTCTATGTATATAGGCATCTAACATGCATTTTTTAGATGGTATTTTCACCATACTTGGAAACCTTAGTTCAAATATGTGCCTCTTAGGGAAGTCTTTTAATGTGGCTCCTATTTGGTGAAGTATTGTTTTACCAAATTTACATATCTCATTTCTATAACTAGGGATAGTATAATGAGGAAACATAACCCCAAAGATCCTTGACAAAGTGTTTATATAACATATTGACTATATAATTGTTAGAATAATAGGTGTGCTCGTTTTCGCCATAGACAATATAACAATATTTTCACCCAACCATAGGCACAAAGGCCACCCCTGAGCACCTTAACCTTGACAGACAAAATAATTCTGAAACCAAACCCTAGAATCAATAGCCAAACAAGGTAGTGTACCTCTCTCTCAAAGCTAGCATACCAAGTAGAAATTCCAAACCATAACCAAGAAGAAAGTCCAACCATAACCAAATACCAAGTCACCACTGCAGCAACTGCATCTCTCCTCCAGTCATGTGCACCACCTATCCTTATGCAGTTGTGAGAGTGAGTGTGTCAAATGAGCTCTAGTGCCCTCTTATTTATAGTCCTCCTAAGTGACCTAACTGGGTTGACTTCTACTTCTAGAGGATAATAATTTAATATAAATTATTATCTTGAGTCGACTTGTCTTCTAAGGTTATTTCCTAACCTTCTAGGGTTTCTCTTGCTTCCCAAAATATTCTAGACTCGTCAAAGGTTACACATAGAGGTTAATACCTCACACAACTACCTTAATATCAATGCTCCATCCTAGCTAGGGAGGTATTAGAGGCAATGATCTTGAGCAAAAACAAACCATTCAACTGGTAGCATCATCATAGCCACACAGGGTATCTCATGATCGAATCACGAGCACTATCATCACTATCCAACTAGATAGTCTCTATGAAAACCAGAACAATTCCATCCAATATAACACAACTGTGTCTATTCATAATAGTATACAACTACTATCCAGTGGTACACAACCACTCTTAGTAGCACACGACTACTAACCAGTGACACATAGCCACAGTGGCATACAACTATTTTTCGGAGACATATAGTTTCTACAACAATCATATCATCTGATATCAACAATGTTATGATACAAACTGAATCATCTGGGCCACTCTTCCACTCACATCTATGAGATATGGAAGAGAATCTTCCCTTGAAAATTTAAACATTAGCCATGGGTTGTGTGGACTATTCTTCTCAAGCATACAAGAATAATTGTCCCTGATTTATGAACCTGGACCATTCAACCTAACTGGGCCATTCTTCCAGCATGATTCACAATGCAACTTGGAGAGAATGAGTCTTCCCTAGGAAATGACTGTCCTTGATTGTTGAACTTGGACCATTCAACCTAACTGGGCCATTCTTCTGACATGATTTATAGTGCAACCTAGCGAGAATGAGTCTTCCCTAGGGAATGATTGTCCAGACAATTTCCTATGGAAATGATTGTCCTACACCAACCTCCTATATCGGACCATCCTTCGAAACTGCTCACAACTGTGAACTTTGAAAGAATGACTTCCCGGAGTGGTAGAAAATTCTGCTTGACCACTTCTCAGAGTGATTTGCCAAGGAGAATGACTGTCCTAGACCATTCCCCCACACTGGCCACAAGGGGAATCATTATCTATGGTACATAAACAATTTGTTGAACCATGATTGTCCGTTATGGACCATTTTCTGAACTGGAAAATGACTATCTATCACAAATCTTGGGCCACTTTCTGAACTGGAAAGTGACTGCCCAATCTGGACCATTTTCAAAACTAGAAAATGATTGTCCATGTATCAATAACATATCAGTGCTTCCTCCCAACCTGGGGAGTAATCATTTCCCTTTCCAATAAGGAATTCATCTCCACGAGTACCATCTTGTCCCTTAAGTATGCAAACTTTTTATCTTGGACAGAGGCTTTACGAAAATATTTTCTATCTGCTCATTAGTGGAGATATATTGGAGAACTACTTCTCCCTTCTGGACTTTATCACGTAGAAAATAATTCTTGATCTCAATGTGCTTCGACCTGTCATGGAATAATAGGTTCTTTGAGAGCTTTACACAACTTTGGTTATCACAATATATCACGGTCGAACCCAACACCTGATCAAACAGTTCAGAAACCGACTTATAGATCCACATCGCTTCCGTACATGCATCACAAGATGCAATATATTCTACTTCTGCAGTGTTGAGTGCAACATAATTTTGTTTCCTGCTAGCCCATGATATTGTGGTAAATATCAAACTGAAACATATCCAAGAAGTACTTCTTCTGTTATCTGCACTCCCTGCCCAAATTTGAATCGATAAATCCATGTAGCATAACTCAAACATCCCATGAAGATATTTCAATGAATGCTTTGCAATTTTTCAATTTTCATGGCTAGGTTCCACCTGGAACTGGCTCAACATGTTTAAAGTAAAGAAAATATCCGACCTAGTATTCATCAAATACATCAAGTAATCAATCAATTACTGGTACAAAAATGAGTCTACTGGATCATAGTCTCTCAACTTCTTCAGATCTGTCATCATGGGAGTTTTCCATGGATTTGCAATCCATCACTCCAGACTTCTGAAGAACCATTTCGATACACATCCTCTGTCATAGGAAGTTTTCACCACACTTATGTTGTACATGAGAGGATCTGCACCAGGTTACTTGAATCTATACAAGGTCTTCTTCTATCTGCATACATGGGTCTCTTTATGGTATACATAAAACCCTTAAGGTTTCTCTACATATGCTTCTTCTTCAATTACTCTATTGAGAAGAACAATCTTTACATCCATCTTATGTAAACTCCAAACCATGGATATTGTAAGAGATATAGTGGCTCAACTAGAGGTGTATATGGTTACTGGAACAAGCTATTATCATAGTCTTCTCCCTCCTTCTAGGGGAACCCTCTAGTTACGAAACTCACCTTATATCTATCAATGCTTCCATTCATAATTTCTCACATACATTGTTCTTCATCACAAATTCCTTCCATTCCTTCTATTTGACTGCTTCTACTGGGTTCAAACCATGTTGGTAGTCTTATGATTCTCGGTATAACAACTGGTTCAATTGGTTGTTCTGACTTTTCTTTCTTTCTTGGAATCTTCATGTTCTTCCTAATGTTTCTCTTCAATGTTGGATTCCATGGAATCTTCTATATATTCTATGCCCTTCCTTTCTGAAGGTTCCAACTTCTTCTTTCCATCATAGGAACATAAATGTAGATGGACAACCAAGGATATTTAGGGCTTCTTTTCAAATAAGACTTCTTCTAGAGTCAAATTGAACATGTGCTTCTTATCATGGATGCTACTTCTAATGAATAATATGGACATATACTTCATAGTCTTCACATGTTCTTTTGGATTTATGCAATCAACTCCCTCCATCTGAGAGAGTCCATGCTTCTGTTTTAATCCTTCTTGCTTCCTGTAAAGTGTCACAAGTCCATTCTAGTTTCCTCTTGTTCTTCTCCCATAGGTATTGTTTCATTGTCACTGACCAGATTATCTTCTAAGAAATAGATACACATGATATGTATGTAAACATGGTATGTGAAAGGACTATGCTACAAAAGAATATTATTACCATGACTAGTAGAAGAAGTCTACTTCATCCTGCTTGACTTTCTTTGAGGGTTCCTTTTCTTTGGTAATTTTTGCTTCATGTGTTTCCTTTCTTTTCTTTAACTTAAGACACTTGTTCCTGTAGTGACTATATTTTTGACAATTGAAGCATTGCATTTTTGACATATCCTTTTCTTGATTTGGTTTCTTCCTTGAGACAAACTTCTTCTTATTCATGAATTTCTTGAACTTTGCTATGTAGGCTTGATCATCATCTTTCTTTTGGGATTTCTCTCTTGTGCTAATAATTGATTCTTCTTGTGCACAACAAGTCCAAATTTCTTCAAATGTGGGATATTCCGTTCTTGTGTTCATGCTTGCTGCAAATGCATCCCATGGCTTGGGAAGGCCATTAAGTACTATATTTAATAGTTCCTTTTCTGAAATGATTTCCTCAATAACTTGTAGTTGATATCTTAAATAAGAGATTCTTACAAATTATGATGTTATACTGTCATCATCATTCATTTTCATGTCACAGAGCTCATTCTTTAGACTCATCACTTGTCCAATATTTCTGACTAAGAAGAGGTTAGTTAGGGCATTGTACATCTTCTTAGATGAGAAATGTAGGGTATCAAATGGTCCTTTACAAAGTCCACTATGATGATCATAGCATTGATTTCATTGTTCTTGAACTTCTCCATAACTGCAATGTTATGAGGTTCCTTCTCTTTTCCCACTTCAAACTATGGTTCCATGATCTTTCCTTTCATGATATCCAACACTTCATTCTTGGCAAGGATGAGGTCAATCCTTTTCTTCCATTCCTTGAAGCTAGAAGCCCCTTCTAACTTGTTTTATGACTTCATAGAGTAATTCATGACTTATTTGACTTGGTCAACCTTTGACTTTGACTAACAACTCAAACTTGACTTCTTGGCTTGCTGAGAGTACCCGGAGGTGCACTAGGCTAAGGCAGAATAGGTTATCCATAAATTAGGTCAAGCGCTTCACTTAAGGTTCCTCAACATGAGGGTTAGGGTTTCGTTGCTACAACAAAAACTTTGACTGCAACTGCAACTGAACAAATCCTCCCAATCTACCTTCTAGTGGTTAGACTGTCCGAAGATAGTGTGGGCCCATAACCTGTTAGAATAATAGGTGTGCGCGTTTTCACCATAGAAAATATAACAATATTGTCACCCAACCATAGGAACAAAGGCCACCCCCAAGAACCTTAACCTTGACAGACATAATAATTCTGGAAGAAAACCCTAAACCAATAGCCAAACAAGGTAGCGTACCTCTCTCTCAAAGCTAACGTACCAAGCATAAAGTCCAAACCAAAACCAGGAAGAAATTCCAACCATAACCAAAGACAAAGTCACCACTGCAACAACTGCAACTCTCCTCCAGTCATGTGCACCACTTGTCCTTATGCAGTTATGAGAGTGAGTGTGTCAAATGATCTCTAGCGCCCTCTTATTTATAGTCCTCCAAGTGACCTAACGAGGCCGACTTCTACTTCTGGAGGATAATAATTTAATATAAATTATTATCTTGAGTCGACTTGTCTTCTAAGGTTATTTCCTAACCTTCTAGGGTTTCTCTTGCTTCCTAGAATATTATAGACTTGTCAAAGGTTACACGTATAGGTTAATACCTCCCGCAATTACAGTAATATCAACAATAATTACATGCTAATTCAACTTTAACATGTAATCGTATCTCATTTTAGTGACTAGGGATATTATAAAGAGAAAACATAACTCCATAAGCATTAGATGAAGTGTTTATTTAATGTATTGTCTTGTATAATTTTAGTAGTTAGGGAGAGCATAAGGAGAAGACATATTTCCACAACAATGTTCCACCTCTACTTTATCTAATGTGTTTCCATGACATTGTATTTTTTCTTTACTCTATTTGTAATTACCAATATGATACAAGTCAAGAAAGAAACACTTCATTAAGGAAGATCCATTAAAAGACTTTCCTAGTGCTTACTTTCATTGCAATAAAGCTCTAGCAACTTTTCCTTCATCAAGTAAGGATGGTTCAAATCCTTCCATGGGAAATATAAGGACCTTCCTAGTTGTATACAAGGGATAAAAATAACAAGCAAAGTATGGATTTATCTAGAGAGACAAGGAATCCAAGGAAATAAGTATCCATAATTCATATTACCTCTTAAACATGTACTTTAAATGTTACAAATTCCTATAACAAAGTGAAACCTGGGGGGCACTTAAGAAGATTTCCCAGTGCTATCTCAACAATACTTCATTTGTATTTAGGTTGGTTCTTTTCCACCACAAGGGGGGAACCCTAGACAAGAAATGCTAGTAATGCATAACTAATAGATAAATAAGGTAGGAAAAACCTCCCAAAACAATAGAAATGATAGGAACATGATCCTTCAATAATTCAAGATTACATCAAGGATTAGGGTGGATTTAACAATCTCAACCTTAATCTCTTCTTTTAGGGTAACTCTATTCTTTTACGAAGATTATTTCAACAACAAACTAATGGAAATTCTTTCAAAAACCTAAAATCCATGAAAATAATAAAGAGATAAAGAAACCTCAACTTGAATCAATTCCCTTCTTCCAATTCTCCCAAAAGATATTCAATGAAACATGTGGGAGGGAAACCCCTATCTTCTAGTCTTTAGCAAATGAGAATAAATCTCCTTTTATGTATTTATTTTAATAACTTCTCCAATATATATATATATATATATATATATATATATATATATGGCCATAGAATTCTTCTAAGGTGGAGCTCTCCCTTATATATATATATATATATATATGGCCATAGAATTCTTCTAAGGTGGAGCTCTCCCTTTTGACTAGATATAATGCTTGGAATGGGTCCATATTGCTACTTGTCATCTCCATAAGAAAAACACCTTTATTAAAGCATGCA
Source organism: Picea engelmannii (assembly GCA_009831015.1). NCBI lineage: Eukaryota > Viridiplantae > Streptophyta > Pinopsida > Pinales > Pinaceae > Picea > Picea engelmannii. The sequence goes on from ML801789.1 coordinate 114,513, forward strand.
TTTACTCTTCATTTGAGGGTTCGATCATGTCAACAATGTCTCAATGACATCTTCTCATGCAGAGAGATTGCATCCAAATATGTATAAAAAACCTCAAATAATGTGTCCTTATCCCAACATCCTCCTCAAAAGTGAAAATATGCCTCAAAATATGTAAAATGCATCAAATTACATGTCATCAACCCCAAAGGACCTAAAAGGTGAAATATGCCTCAAACAATGTGTGTTTACCCCAACGAATTCTTCAAAGGTGAAATACACCTTGAAATATGTGGAAGTTCCTCCATTAGGTATAATTAACACCCCTTGTTTCCTTCAACATTCCTTAGAAACATCCTTGAGGAGGGAATTTAACGTTAAGTGAGCATTTGACAAGTGAATTTTCAGTGCCACATGACATCTTCTTAGGTAGGGTGTCTCTCCTTTAACCCCTTTCCTTGCCTCATGTCAAGCTTTGGGCCTCCAATAAGGTAGGGTGTTCATCTTCTAGGTCTCCCTTCTAACACACATCGTCCATCCATGTGGTCTTGAATCCTTGGGTTCAATCCATGAGTAGGGTGATCCATCAACAATGCAACACCATGGTGATATAGGACAAGGTGCATGACCTCTAATTCTCTTGATGCAACTTGTAATTATCAATAAGATCCCATGGATTCTCATTGCATTGGTGAGAGAAACATGACAATGAAAATGAAAAATAAGCCATACATTTTCAAAGGGAGAAAACTCCATATATCACTTGAAATGAAGTTTTCTTATTACTATATCATTTCAATAAATAAGGAATTATCACAAACACATTTCATAAATACAAAAAGGGTACTCAAAATTTAGTTATATGTTTTTCATTTTAAACTATAGGTATGCCAGATAAGTCTAATTCCTAACTCGAGATCACTTATAAAGGAAGTCTATTGTAGCTAATTCCTTAATATAAGCCTCTGTGTTGCACCTCTTTGCACATCCTTCACTATAAATATAAAGAAGAATCTAAAAATTGTAATTCTTTATCAAACTGATCTAATCTAATCTTCTAAAACTTATATTAGAGGTTCTTTTCTACTACATCTGTGGTTTTTTATGTAATTTTTAATGTCTTCCTTACTTCTCTTTTCTACTTCTTATGTTCTAAAGGGAAGTGTATAAGGGTTCTATACCCCTATTCATTGATCAAATATGAATGGAGAAAAGTGAAGTGAAAAGTGAAATCCAAAGGAGGAACAAAAAGGAAACACCCTAAATAACACATCAAAAATAGAAGCAAAGTTCCCTTTAGAGCAAGTGTTATAGAAACCCCTAAAGAAAAAAACAATCAATAGGGAGATTGAGCAAAGGGCATGATAGTGAAGGAAACAATGAAGAGAGGTTAGTGAAGATCACTATTTATAGTGAAGGGTGGGTAAGTGAAGCTAATTCCTTATTATGCAAGTAGTGTAGTCAAGCGAAAAAGTGCACGCAGAAAGAAAAAACTCTGACTTTGGAACATCCCTATTTGTTTTGTCTGTATTTCATTTTTTTTAGAGAAATGATTGAAAAAACCGTTCATGTAGCTTAGGAAATTACACCATCATCCCTTGTTCTCCACTCATTCCAGGGCCTCCCACTACACTTGGAAAAGAGAAAACCCTATTTATTCATTCAAGGGAAAAACCAACTTTCTTTTGCTATCGAGATATCCTTTTTCATTACACCCCCATCCTTTTTAAGGATAGATTGGTAAGTCCATAGCTAATTTGAGAACATATTTATCACAAACATGCATATTTAGCAAGCCCTTAAGGACAATGAGAAGTGAAGTTTTAGACAATCATCTCCTCTCCCAATTATTAAGAGTTCATGCTGAGAATATCAAGGACTTTGAAATGACCTATAAAGACTCTCACCTAAGACATGTGGGGAACACAATAGATAGATATGAAAAATACTAATGTATATATTGGAAATGACCACTTCAAGATTTAAGTAATATGGTTCATGGTATTCCATGAGAGAGGAAATCCCTTGCATCTAGGATAATAGACAATTTGAAGATGATAGTTAGAAACACAAGAATTTGACATTGAATAACTAGTTCTAGAAAGGACAAAGTAAGGCAAGGCATGGATCAATCACTTTTCTTTAACAATCACTCTTTAAGAGATGAATCTTGGACAATGGGTTGGTCACATCTCTCTTTCATGTGTTGTTCACACTTTCATTCTTTCAACATACTATTTCTTAACTACTTGTTTATGGTTATGGTTATGGTAATGGTAGCAAGATGAAATCACTATAATTTTCAAGCTAATCATTGATGCAAATGTTATCCCTTGTATGAATGCAAAGAAACTTTTTTTGGGTGGTCTATTTTGGAAGCTATAACTCAAGTCAGAGTCAAAAGAAAAATCCTTGGGACCTTGCATCCCCTACTCTCCACCCAGATCCTCAACTTTAGTCCCCACATATAAGAAAATGAAGTTTGGTGTGACACTAAACACCTTAACAGGTTGAGGGTGAAGCAAGAAATTTTATCTCAAGAGTTAGTCATAACGCTCTTAATTTGATCGGGTGATTAGAATTATAGTGGTAAACTATTCATATTCAAAATGGATACCCATAATGTTGCATACTGTGAACATCTAGTGGGCCCTAAATGATAGGAATGGATAAAGAGAAACATAGAATGATGCACCCCCCTCCCCAATGTCACACTTAGAAGGGAAAGACGGGGGGGGGTATTTCATCCTTTTTTGGGGGTGATACTTTAGAAGTAAAAGGTGAGGGTCACTTTGGATATAAAGGTGGGGTCAGGGTGAGCACCTACTTAGTCCTTTTGGGGTAAAGTATGTAGAACATAGGATAAATTTGAAGGTGGGAAGTAAAAAATAGAAGGTAGAAAATAATTGGTCTTCAAATCAAAAGGTTAACCCCTCATTAATTCTAAAGGAGCTAGAAAACAAGAGGGCAAGGGAAAATTTCCCTGGTTAAAGAAGTAGTGCTAGGGGCTTTCCAAAGGTGAACATATGAGGCTAAGGTTGTTTTCACATACCTTACCTCTACCTTATCTTTTCAGGTTGCTAGGGTATATTTCACTACCTTCATTGGAAATTGGGATCTAATGATTGAATTGCTTTAGCTAGTAAGCTTTGGAAGTTGAATCCATAATAATGTAAAAACCGAGTACCAAAATTGCTTTTCCACCCATCTTCCCCAACATTGCTCAATGTTTTTTTATAGTGAAGTTTATCCCTTATATGAATGCAAAGGGACTAAAAATAAGTACTCACCGAGTCTCTTATAGTATAGTAATGGTATTAGTACGCCTAGTTCACCTTTTGTGGTTTTTTTCTTAATCTTACTAAAAAAAAGTAGCTATGTAAGAACACCAAATATATGCTTAACACATCCAATTTGAACATTGTTTTTTCTTTTCAACCCAATAAAATGAAAAGAATGAATAATTAGCTACAAAAATTGGATGTAGTGGCAAGGCGAAGAAGAGGCAATTACTATAGAGTATATTTATTCTATCATTAAGATGTAACTGCTATAGGACTACTCTAATTTTTAAGTGCTTGTTCTCTTAGGAATTCCAACATTAGTGTAGTGCCCATCTTAGCACCATGTTAACTACATTCATAATTACTTGAAATAAGACTTTATTATTTTTTTAAACACAATTAAATAAGTAGAGATCATATCCTTTACATTCTACATCCATTCCAAATTGTACATACTAATATACCAATACACCACATTCACAATATTGATTTTTCACTTGTTCCTATTGATACAAAAACATCATAGAACATGCAACCTTATCTATTAGGGAATTCAAACCTCATATACTAAGTAAGTTTTTACAAAGATGCTTGATCATTAATGATACAAATATGAATGAAATAACTAACATAATACTATACTTACATAGGTGGCAAGTATACAACATTTCAACTATTACTCCCTAGGACTCAAATTAGTTTATAAAAGATATTTCCACAACTAAGTTTGATCCATTCTCATGATTTGAAATATTTTCAATCAGTGTTGGAATGACATGTCAACTCATACATGTTGCCAATGTTCACCTTCTAAGTTGTTGGTTCTTTCCATAAGAGAAAACGCCTTCAAAAGAAAGAATAAACATCGATGTTTCTACTATTGGAATATCCATCGAAATTAAATTTGAATTATATTATGAATCAATGTGCAAATTCATGTACTTGGAGTTTTGTAACACCATGTTTCCCCCAATTTGTAAATATAACTATATTGTCCAAGGAACTATGGAAAAATCAAAGGTGTGAATGTTTGAATTGATGGACCTTTGTATAAAAGGTCGATGAATGTAAATTTTGTTATTTTAATAGAAAATGAATACGTGTTGCATGAATACTAGAAAGGGGATGTGCTAAGAGAGACCACAAATGCTAGGAAAATGTGGTGGAGGGGACCAAGAATGGTTGCGTTAACCTCCACCGAACTAGTACTTTGTTGGATTTAATTGCTTAGGATAAGAACAACCCTCTGACCCAAGAATGAATTATAGTCATGATGGTAGGTGAGAAGACCTCCTTAAGAGTTAATGAGGGGATAGGGAAATCTGCCCATTTGTAAGGCTTCTAGACCTGACCATGGACTAGGAATTCGGGTCACACACAATATTGTTGGAAAAGGAAAGAAAGGAAAGTTTGGGGGTCAAGGGGAGGAAAAATCTGTGAAGAGTGTAGAGACGAGAGTCGAAGCTCTCGGGTCCAAGGAAGGACTGAAAGAGGAAAGTGAGTTCTGGTCACATAAAATAGAGACTGAGTTGGGAGAAGGAGAGTAACCTTTGTCCCTATCTATTTCTGTACTGGGAGAAGGAGAGTAACCTTCATCCCTAACTTCTGTTGAGCTAGAAGAATGAGATTGAATCTCAAAGCATCGTGGTCTAAGCTTAGGAGTGGCCAGTGGTAAAGCCATTAGGAGTGACTGAGCCTATGGTTGGGTGGAAATGAGCACCTCTTTCATCAGTCACATCACACCTTATGGTTCTGATAAGTGTTTTCATGCCTGCTGCTTTGAATTGGAAATAATGGATGCATGCATGTCTTTATTGTCTATAAATGGTTTATGTATTGAAATGATTAAGTTATGAGTATGTGTTGTTCCCTTGAGAACTTATGCTTCTTCATGATTTTCCATATGCTCCAGTTTAATTCCTCGAGGGCATTTTCCCAGGGAATTACAACATAGTTACCGAGTCAGAGAAAACCTCTTGGCACTACTACTATTTTGGTAAGCTCACAAGTTTACCTTGCCCTGTTTCAGAGCTTAAAGTTCCACGAGTTAGGGAGGTGTTTCCTTCAGACCAGTAGTCTAAGAGACTTTGAACTCGCACCCAAGTCCTTAACCAAAAACTCGGCTAAGAGTAGAGTTCATAGCCCAAGAGTCATCTGAAGGTCCATGTGACCTGGGTCTAGGAACCCTGTGCTAAAAGGAGTTAGCTCATGAAGGTATTGGAACTTCAGGAGCTCAAAGATTTGAGATGTCAAATTTCACGATAGTCAAAGTTACTCGAACTACCAGAGTAACAAGAGCCTTAGATGACTTAATAACCTGACAACATAGATGAATGCGAGTCATTTATCGAGAGGAGAAGCCATCATGGTCGTTAGATTGACTCAAATACCCAATGGAGTTAACGAATCAAACACCATTTGCTCGATTGAATCGACGGTTAGGAGTCATTGCGGAGCTCGAAGGTGAAATTAGCAGACATGCTAGTCCATGGCCCGCAATCAGCCAACGTCATTGATCTCATTGGGAATGGAAGATCAACGACCAGGATTAGATCAGACTCGGGCAAGCACTTCCAATATTGTAAATATTTGACCCCGCAATCACTGTGAACCATCGATCTCTGAACGGATATTGATGGTGGGGAATCATTGCAGAGCGCGAAGGTGAAATTTAGTTGATGTGCTAGTTTGCGGCCCGCAATTCACCAATGTCGTTGATCTCGTAGGGTTGGAAGATCAAAGATCCCGATTAGATCGAGTTGGGAAAGTAATTTTCATATTGCGGAGGTTGAGCTCTCTAATAAAGAGTGCGCACGTTGGGGCCCCGCAATCACTGTGAACTGTCGATCAATGAACACATTGGTATTGGCCGGATCATGACCACCAGAACTAGAAAAGTTGCTAGGTGGATAGTCGTGAGTTCCTTTGGAAATCCATGGAGTAACAAAGTCCTTTTGTACTTTCGATCTGAGAGAAAGGACACATGTCGGTAGATCGTCGATTTTAGGTGTAATCACTCTGGGAGAAAGTGAGTGTGGAGAGGTTGAAACTCCCGAAGCCCGAAGAGATGAAGTGATTTGCATCTGTTGATCTGTGGGAGACACACATCGAAATATCATCGCATTTGGGTGTAAGCACTACAGAAGAAAGTGAGTGTGGGGAGGTTGACACTCCCGAAGATCCAACATAGATCTAAGCCATCCAAGATAAAGAGACAGGTGTCATCAAATCGTGCACTTCGGAGGAAAGTCACTCTGGGAAAAAAGGGGATGTGTTGAACAAGGACTCCTGAAGGCCGGAGAGTCGGAGTTCATATGAGTCGTCCGTCAACTGAGGACATGTGTCAACAGATCTTCCATTTCGAAAGATAGCCACTTTGGAGGAAGGTGAGGTCGTGAGATTTGAGAACTCCTGAAGTAAATCGTTATCGTCGATTTGAAAGAGAAGTGTGTTGATAGATCGTTGACTTCAGGTGAAATCACTCAGGGAGAAATGGTGGTGTGAGCGTCCTGGAATATCGAACGCCAAAGTCCTGGAGTGGACCTGAGACATTGATTTAGATGGACGCATGACGCCTGATCTAGAACTTCAGGTACACAGTACTTTGGAGGAAAAAGAGTTGGAATGATCGGGACTCCTAAACGACGAAGTCCTGAAGAAGATCATAACCAACGATCACAAGGGACGCGTGGCGCTCGACCTGTAACTCTAGGTACAGAGTACTTCGAAAGGAAAAGGTGTAGGAACGTTTGAAACTCCCGAAGTAAATCAGGTTCATCGAAATACCTGAGGACACACAATGTTAGATCGTGAACTTCAGAGGTTTGCTACTCTGGAGGATTTCGCGTGGTGGTTGTCTTAGCGCCTGTTGTCTTGGTGTCTGGACATAACCACAGTCATATGGAAGTATAGGGGGATGAATGAACTCAAAGATATTGGGAGCAGATATATGCCTACTCTGAGCTCATTTCAAAACATGGAGATCATGGCTGGAAATATTTGGAAGAGTAGAATGGAATAGGGACCCCAAACAAGAGTATTTTTTTTCTTAAGAAGAATGAATTTGTTTACGCCGCGTCGTGGGTTTGTTACAAATTGGTATCATAGAAACGTTACAACACTTGGCCTTCTTGGGCTCATGGGCGAGTCATTTAAAAACCATATTTAGAGTAATTTTAAGAGTGGCACCCTATATTACCTCTTTCTTAAAGAGTCTGGTTAAACTTTTATTCAGGAAAATAATGAATCTTTCCACTGTGTGTGTGCATTTAAGAAAATTTAACCGTGTATTTTTCATAAACTAATAGACTGTTGGCTAATAATAAGTGTTTTTTCAGCACTCAAACAGTCAATAAATCATGGGAAAAATTCAAGTCTAAAGGATGGTGACTTGTTATGAAGTGGGGGATGGCTTCCACAATAGAGATGAATAATCTGATGAAAGGAGGAAACTATAAGGAGCCTCAGGGCCGAATTATAGAGTTGCAAGGCTAAAAATGAGAGATTGATAAAGGAGCAAGAAAAGAAAACATAAATTAATGAAGTCTTGCTTATCCAACATACAGAGGCAGCTACAACATGAACCCACAACCAACCATGTGGACCAATGACATGTGAAGAGAAGTCAAAGTCCACCTGAGATCCGAAAACATGGCCCCATAAGTGACCACACTAGGAGAAGTACCTCTAAGAAGGCCCAACCTGGAGGCAAGCGAAACTCATCGGGAGAGTCCTCTGGAAAGGAAGCTGGAAACTCCGAGGGATCTTCTAGTAGAAAAACTAGCTCACATTCTCAAAGGAAAGGAAAGAAGTGAAAGCATTCCAAAAGTCATGATCCTGAAGAGTTCAAGAAATCCAAACCACCCTCTTTCGATGGAGAGATTAGGAAAGGAGAAGAGGTTGAAGCTTGTCTGCTTGGTTTAAAGAAGTACTTCAGAGTCCATGACTACTCTAAAAACTTGAAGGCTCGAATGACCATCTTCAACCTCAATGGATAGGCTTCCATTTGGTGGGAATACCTTAGGAATGTGAAAGGAGTCCATGAGAAGGACTTGTCATGGAGACAATTCAAGAAATACTTCAGGAAGCAATATCTATCAGAGAAATACATGGATGGGAAGACTAAGGAGTTATATGAACTCAGGCTAGGACAACTCACCATAGATGAATGTGTCAATAAATTCCTTGAGCTACTAAGGTATGTACCCTACATAAAGGATGAAAAGGTACAAATGTAGTGATTTATTAGTGGGTTACCTCAGACCTACCGGGACAAGATTGAGTTTGATGAACCAAAGACCTTATAAGAAACCATCCAGAAGGCAAGGTATTGTTATGAACAGTTTGGGAGTAAGACAAGACCTCATGAGGACTGGAAGAAGAAGAGTAGTTCATGATTCAAGAAGAAGGGGTTTAAATCCTCAATATTTAATAACTATGGGAAGGGTTCTAGGATGAACCTTCCTACTAGAAGTGTGTACCAACAAAATTTCCCCTCTCATAGTGGAAATACAGCTTTTGAGGAAGTCCCAAGAAAGACTGATAACCTAAAGAAAGAACCCTTAAAATGCCGGGGTTGTGGAGAAGATCATCGATTGAGGGATTGTCCACGTAGACAATAGAACAGTAGGAGATTCTACAATATCCAAGAAGTTACCACTGTCAATGATGTGGCTAGGAGCATACCACAAATTTATGTAGCCTTGGACAATAATCAAGCCGACCACCAAGCTTCAGTGGTGGATATGGAAGTTATGATCGTCGACCATCTAGTTTCTATTTTAATTGACCCTGGTTCTAATTTGAGTTATGTGGCCCCTCAGAATGTTGATAAGTGTAAACTGCAACCAGTTAGACATGTTAATCCATGGTTGGTACAAATAGCCACTGGGACCAAAATAAAAGTAGCAGAGGTCATACCAGCTTGCCAATTCATCATGAATGGATTGCCCACCCGAGCGACCCTTAACATACTTCCCTTGGGATATTATGTCTTGTTTATTGATATGGACTGGTTGGATGCTTATAAAACTAAGTTAGACAGTTACCATAAAACTTTAGAATGTGTAAATGAAGAAGGGAGAAAGATAACCCTCCAAGGGATTCAAAATCATGTCTCAATGAGACAAATATCAGCCCTTCAAATGAAAAATTATTGCAGAAAGGGGTGTCCTTTATATGAAATACAGGTGTTGGAATCTATTGAGGATGACAAACTGAACCTAGAGGACCACCTCATATTAAGAGAATATAAATATGTGTTTCCAGAAGAGGTACTAGGTCTACCTCTGAGAAGAGACATTGACTTCTCGATAGAACTTGCACCAGAAGTAGTGCCAACATCTAGAACACCCTATAGGATGAGTACGCCAGAGCTGGTTGAGCTCAAGCTACAACTAAAGGAGATGATGGACAAAGTCTACATCTGACCTAGTGTATCTCTGTGGGGAGAACCCATCTTGTTTGTGAAAAATAAAGATGGCACACTCCGACTGTGCATCGATTATAGACAACTCAATAAGACAACCATAAAGAACAAGTACCCCTTACCAAGAATCGATGACTTGTTCGACCAATTGGGAGGTGCTTCCATTTTATTGAAGATTGAATTAAGGTCTGGATACCATCAAGTCTAAATTAAGGATGAAGACATCCATAAAACAGCCTTCAAGACAAGGTATGGTCACTATGAATTTGTGGTGGTGCCAGTTGGGTTAACAAATGCCCTCGCCACTTTTATGTGCTTGATGAATAATGTACTCAACAAATTTCTAGACAAATTTGTATTGGTTTTCATTGATGATATCCTAATATACTCCAAGAATAGAGAGGATCACAAAGAACATCTTAGACTTGTACTTCAAGTACTAAGAGAGCATCAACTCTACGCTAAGTTTAGTAAGTGCAACTTTTTCCAGAAGCAAGTGGGACTTTTTCCAAAAGCAAGTCCATTACTTAGGTCATGTCATTTCTAAAGAATGGGTTAGCAGTAGACCCTGGCAAGATCAAATTGATTATGGAATGGCCTACCCCAAAGGATGTATTTGATATTAGATCCTTCATGGGATTGGCAGGATATTATAGAAGGTTTATAAAAGGGTTTTCCAAGATTGGTTGTCCAATCACTGCCCTCCAGAAAAAAGGGGGTTAAATTCACATGGACATCAAAATGTGAAGAAATATTTCAGGAAATGAAATACCTCCTGACCCATGCACCCATGTTGAATATTGCAGACCCTGATAATGACTTCCTCGTGTGTACAGATGACTGCAAGGAAGGACTCGGAGGAATCCTTATGCAAAAGGGACATGCAATTTTGTATGCATCCAGGAAATTGAATGAGAATGAAATCAATTATGTTACCCATGACCTAGACTTGGCTGCCATAGTGCATGCTTTAAAAATGTGGAGGCATTACCTCCTAGGTAGGATATTTGTACTTATGACAGACCATTATGGGTTGAGTCACCTGTTTGATCAACCAAAACTCAATGCTAGACAAGCTAGGTGGATGGCTCTCCTTAGTGATTTCGAATTTGAATTAAAACACATCAAAGGGAAGGAAAATAGGGTAGCATACACCCTTACCAGAAGTATGAAAATGATTCACTTGGCAGTGGTAAGCATCTGTGAAATGGATGTTAGGGAAAGAGTCAGGAATGCACAAGAAACATATGCACTCTTCAAGACTGTGACCTCATACCTAAGGCAAGAGCCTATAGGGATAAAGTATGAAGTCTATTAGATGCTCTATGAAGGCCTACTAACTTACATAAATAGATTGTATATCCCAAATTGTGGTGAGTTGAAGAGGTTCATAATGGATGAACTGCACAAGAGACCATATATTGGTCATCCAAGTTATCAGAAAATGATCACGGCCACTAGAAAACAATTTTATTGGCTTGGATTGAAAAAGGACATAGGTGATTAATTAGCTAAGTGTCTAGAATGCCAGCAAGTTAAGGAAGAACACCGACATACAATAGGGTTGTTACAACCCCTACCAATCCTAGAATGGAAATGAGAAACCATATCCATGGATTTCATAATTGGATTACCAAAGTCAACCAAAAAAAATGATGCCATCATGGTCGTGGTGGACAAACTGAGTAAGTATTCTCACTTTGTTCCTGTCAAGTCAACTTGCAAGGCAATAGATATTTCCAACATATTCATGAATGAAATATTCTTACTGCATGGCATGCCCAAGGAAATTGGATTTGACAGAGACACCAAATTTACTTCAAGCTTTTGGAAATCCTTAATGGCTAGTTTTGAGACTAAATTGTTGTTCAACACAACCTATCACCCTCAAACTAATGGAAAAATAGAAAGAGTAAACCAAATATTAGAAGACATGCTAAGGATGCATGGAATGCATCAGCCTAAGAAGTGGGAAGACTACCTACTATTGGTAGAGTTTGCCTACAACAACGATTATCAAGAATCCTTGAAGATGAGCCCTTTTGAAGCCCTCTACGGTAGACAGTGCAAAATCCCAATCAATTGGAGTAATCCAGTGGACATAATTACAATCGGACCCAACATGCTGAAAGAAATGGAACAACAAGTGATTCAGATAAAGAAAAATATGAAGATTTCTCTGGATAGACAACAAATTTACGCTGACAGAAAGAGAAATCCCAGAGAGTTCAAGACAAGAGACCATGTCTATCTCAGAGTTAGGAACATGAAGAGTTCCCTGAGAATGGGAGATTGTTCCAAGCTGGCACCTCGGTATTGTGGACCCTTTGAGGTCTTAGATAGAATGGGACCTGTAGCCTATAGGCTAGAAATCCCTCCCACAGTAAAGGCACATAATGTTTTCCATGTTTCATTATTGAAGAAATATGTACATGATTCTAATCATATAATTGACAGGTCTGTGATCCAAGTGGAGCCGAAGGGATAATTCCTGCCAGAACCCCAATGCATACTAGATAAGAAGGAAACCTCACTTAGGAACTGAACCATCGCACAGGTCAAGGTGTAGTGGAAACACTTTGGCCCAAATAAGGCTACGTGGGAAATGGAGGATGCCATGAGATAGGCATATCCAATTTTGTTTACTCTTGTATATACATATCATGTCGACAGATAGAACATCAAGGATGATGTTCCTTTAAGGGGGATGGAATTGTAACAACCTATTTCCCCCAGTTTGTAAATATAACTATATTGGCCAAGGAACTATGGAAAACTTAAAGGTGTGAATGTTTGATTTGATGGAACTTTGTATAAAAGGTCGATGAGTGTAAATTATGTTATTTTAATAGAAAATGGATACGTGTTGCATGACTACTAGAAAGTGGATGTGCTAAGAGAGACCACGAATGCTAGGAAAAGGTGGTGGAGGGGACCAGGAATGGTTGTGTTAACCTCCACCGAACCAGTACTTTGGTGGATTTAATTTCTCAAGATCAGAACAACCCTCTGACCCAGGAATGAATTACAGTCCGACTGGTAGGTGGGAATACCTCCTCAAGAGTTAATGAGGGGATGGGGCATACCGCCCATCTGTAAGGCTTTTAGACCTAACCACGGCCTCAGAATTTGGGCCACGGGAAATATTGTTGGAAAAGGAAAGAAAGGAAAGCGTGGGGGTGAGGGGGAGGACAAATATGCAAAGAGTCCAGAGATGAGAGTCGAATCTCTTGGATCCAAGGAAGGACTGAAAGAGGAAAGTGAGTTCTGATCGCATAAAATAAAGACTGATTCGGGAGAAGGAGAGTAACCTTCATCCCTATCTATTTTTGTACTGGGAGAAGGAGAGTAACCTTTGTTCCTAACTTCTGTTGAGCTGGAAGAAAGAGATTGAATCTCAAAGCATCATGGTCTAAGCTTGGGGGTGGCCAGTGGTAAAGACATTAGAATTGAATGAGCCTATGGTTGGGTGGAAACAAGCATCCATTTTAGCAATCACATCACGCCTTATGGTTCTGATAAGTGTTTTCATGCATGCTGCTTTGAATTGGAAATAATGGATGCATGCATCTATTTATATGTCTATAAATAGTTTCTGTATTGACATGATTAAGTTATGAGTATACATTGTTCCCTTGAGAACTTATGCTTCTGATTAATTTTCCATATGCTCCAGTTTAATTCCTCGAAGGTGCTTTCCTGGGGAATTACAAGACAGTTCCTGAGTCGGAGCAAACCTCTTGGAATTGCTACTGTTTTGGTAACCTCACAATTTTATCTTGCTCTATTTCAAAGCTTAAAGTTCTGCGAGTTAGGGAGGCATTTCTTTCAGACCAATAGTCTAAGAGACTTTGAATTCATGCCCAAGTCCTTAACCAAAAACCTGACTAAGAGTAGAGTTCATATCCCAAGATTCATTTGAAGGTCCATGTGACCTAGGTCTAGGAACCCTCTGCTAAAAGGATTTATCTCATGAAGGTCTCGGAACTTCGGGAGCTCGAAGATCTGAGATGTCAAAATTTCACAATAGTCAAAGTTGCCCGAACTACTGGAGTACCAAGAGTCGTAGATGACTTAAGAACCTGACAACGGAGATGAATGCGAGCCGTTTATTGGGAGGAGAAGCCATCATGGTCGTCAGATTGACTCAAATACCCACTAGAGTTAACGAATCAAACAACAACCACTCGATTAAATCGATGGTTGGGATTCATTGCAGAGCGCGAAGGTGAAATTAGCAGACATGCTATTTCACAACCCACAATCAACCAACGTCGTTGATCTCGTTGGGAATGGAATATTAACGACCAGGATTAGATCAGAGTCGGGGTAGCACTTCCCAGATTGCAGATATTGGACCCCACAATCACTATGAACCATCAATATGTGAACGGAGATCGATGGTGGGGAATCATTGCGGAGTGCGAAGGTGAAATTAGCGGACACACTAGTTCACGGCCCGCAATTCACCAACGTCATTGATCTCGTCGGGTTGAAAGATCAACGACCCCGATTAGACTGAGTTGGGTGAGTACTTTTCAAATTGCAGAGGTTGATCTCTCTGATAAAGAGTGCGCACGTTGGGGCCCTGCAACCACTGTGAACCGTCGATCGGTGAACACATCGGTATTGGCTAGATCATTACCATTAGACATAGAAAAATTGCTAGGTGGATAGTCTGAGTTCCTTTGGAAATCTGCGGAGTAACGAATTCCTTCTATACCGTCGATCTTAGAGAAAGTACACATGTCGATAGATCATTGACTTCGGATGTAATCACTCTTGGAGAAAGCGAGTGTGGAGAGGTTGAAACTCCTGAAGCTCGAAGAGATGAAGTGATTTGCAGTCGTTGATGTGTGGGAGACATGCGTCGATAGATCGTCGACTTCAGGTGTAAGCACTCTAAAAGAAAGCGAGTGCGGGGAGGTTGACACTCCCGAAGCCCGAAGAGCAAGAAGATATGAGCCGTCCAAGCTGAACGGATAGGTGTCGTCTTATCCTGTACTTCAGAGGAAAGTCACTCCAGGAAAAAAGAAGATGTGTTGAACAAGGACTCATGAAGCCCAGAGAGCTGGATTTCATTTGAGTCGTCTGTCGGCTAAGGACAGGTGTCAAGAGATCTTCCATTTTGGAATATAGCCACTTCAAAGGAAGGTGAGTTCACGAGAGCTGAAAAATCTTGAAGTAAATCGTAACCGTCGATTTGAAATAGATGCACGTCGATAGATCGTTGACTTCGGGAGAAAAGGTGGTGTGAGCGTTCGGGACTCCTGAACGCCGAAGTCCCAAAGTGGACCCAATCCGTTGATTTAGATGGATGCGTGGCACCTGATCTGTAACTTTGGTTACATAGTACTTTAGAGGAAAAAGAGTTGGAGTGCTTGAAACTTTTGAACGTTGAAGTCCGGAAGAATATCATAACCGTCGATCACAAGGGACGCATGGTGCTTGACTTGTAACTCTGGGTATGGAGTACTTCAGAAGGAAGAGGTGTAGGAACGTTTGAAAATACTGAATGTCGAAGTCTCGAAGTAAATCAGGGTCATTGAAATCCTTGAGGACACGTGGTGTCGGATCATGAACTTCAAAGGTTTGCCACTCCAGAGGATTTCGCATGGTGGTCTTCTTGGCACTTGTTGTCTTGGTGTTTGGACGTAGCCGTGGTCATATGCAAGTATAGGGGGATGAAAGAACCCAAATATCTTGGGAGTGGATATCTTCCTTCTTTGAGCTCGTTTCAGAACATGGAGATCGTGGTTGGAAAGCTCTAGAAGAGCAGAATGGAATAGGGACCCCGAATGAGGGTATTGCTTTTCTTAAGAAAAACAAAACTTTTTACGCCCCGTTGTGAATGTGTTACAAGTGTATACTCAAATTGCAATTACATATAACGCATCTATTAGTTATGAAGTTGTTTTAGTTCATGTCCTAAAATAACTATACTTGGATTTATTCCTATGTTCAAACACTTTGACTTGCAAACTATACAAAGAAAGTAAAATGAAAGATCTTCTTTATCATTTTGAAAAAACTATACAAAACAAGTAAAATGAAAGATCTTCTTTATCATTTTGAAAAAACTATACAAAACAAGTAAAATGAAAGATCTTCTCATTTTGACTATGAATATATACATTATAAAAGCCTTTTAAAAACTATCATACTTGAAAGGTATCTATTTTTTACAAGGGAGTACTACATGTACAATAGTTAGATTTATTCCTACATTAAAACTAAGAAAAATATTTATTAATTCACAATTATAAAAACACAAATCAAATACAATCATGAACTAGAAACTATCATATCTATTATAACATGTTTGGCGAGTTTAACCTACTTACATCATTGCTAAAAACTAAGATTTAGAAACAATTCCCATTTCCCAAAACACCAACATAGTTTTTTCCACTTTTCTTGCAAAAGGGTAGCTACAACACCTCATAGGCTCTAGTCTCGACAATAGCAAGCTAGTCATGCCTTGCCTCAAGGGTATGCATGAGTTTCCCACTTATTATCTCTTTGTAGGGTGCAAGCACATGCATGTCTTCCTTCACCTAACAGGACTTGGAGTTCCTATTATAGATAAATCCAACTTTAGCAAGTCTTAATAAATCTTATGTTAAAGGGTTCTAGTGTTACATGCATAGGAAACCATATATTCAATCTTTGGAATGAAAAACTAACTAATATTTTTCTTAACAAGTTGGAATCAAGGAACAAGTTTTTCTTAATTTTAGAAAGCAATTACCACTTTGACTTAAGGCTATAGATGCCCCCCTACTCCAAATGCATGCTCCGAAAATTTTATCCAATCTCCCTCCTTTCCAATCAAGTTAAGCCTACTGGTTGACCACTCTATTGTATGCTAAGAGTATTCTTATTTTCTTAGAGCCTTTGCGCTGCAAACACTATATGAAGGGGGAGTTTACAAATAGGAAAATGTGAAGGGCATGAAAAATTCATTTAACAAAGATTGTGTATCTCTTCGAATAAGAAAAGTGGATTTTTCACCACAATAAGAATAAGACTTGATAAAGGTTTTGACACAATCAAACCTCTTTTCAACAACATAATTATCAATTTGATGAAAACCCTTTGAATTTCTTGTTTTTTAGAGGTTGCATTTAATGGCTATTTTTATCCCCATTTCCAAAAATGTTGCTACTAGTAGCACCCTTTTATTTTCAGAGTTAAAATTATAAAAATTTCCAACCAAAAACCTTCAAATCAACCTCCAAAAATAAAAAGTGGTTTTCCCAACATCACCGCTTTTTGGGTGGGTTAAAACTACAACTTGGTTGAAATAGTGGTCACGACAACCGATACCATTCTAAACAAAAACCTAAAAATATACCCCCAAAACAAAAAGTGGTGCTACCAGTAACACCCCCTTTTCTTCAGGGTTAACATTACAACTTGTTTGAAACCATGACCTTGACAACTAGTATCACTGTGAACCAAAACCATGAAATCAACCTCTAAATCGAAACATGGTGTTACAAGTGACACATTTTTTTTGGCTTGGGAGTGTTTAAAACTAAAACGTTTTTTAGACTATAGCCTAAAAAAACATGAACACAATAAACCGAATCATTGAAAAGAAAAATAACATTAATAGAAAATATAGAGAGAAAAATCTCACAACAAAGAGAAAATACATGTTTTTTCAAAGAAGAAAAAAAAATACATTTTAAATGAAAAATATATTAATATTAAAAAATAAAAACTTATCAAAAAAATCTTAATTTAATTAAAAAAAAAAGATTATACAAAATAAAAATAAATAATTTTGAAAAGATATAAAAATAATTAATTTTCAAAAGATAGAAAAAAAAATTAATTAAAAAATAAAATTAAAAAATAAAAAAATTTAAAAACAATTATGTGGGGAAAACCTCGACCCAAAGACCCCCCAAACAATAAAAAAACGATTATGTGGGGAAAACCTCGACCCAAAGACCCCCATTTTTTAATTTATTTTTCATTTTTTCACCCTATTTTTAATTAATTTTTCTTTTTTTTAATATTTTTATGTTTTTCATTTAAAATGTTTCTAACTTTAAAAAGAACATGTTTTTTCCTCTTTGTTTTAAGGCTTTTCTCACTATATTATTATTATTTATTTTCTATGATTTTGTTTGTAACAATGCCAATTTTTTAGGTAATGGTTTTCAAAACTTTACAATGTTAAGCTAAGAGAAAAAAACAAATGTGTTATTTGTAGCACCACAATTTGATTTAAAGGTTTATTTCATGTTTTTAGTTCACAATAATATCAATTATCAAGGTCACAGTTTTAAACAAGTTGTAATGTTAACCCAAAAGAAAATGGGGTGCTCTAGGTAGCACCACTTTCTGTGTCGGGAATTAATTTTAAGGTTTTTGTTCGGAACAATACTAGTTGTCGATGCCACGATTTCAACCAAGTTGTAATTTTGACCCCCCAAAAAATGGTGATGCTAGGATCACAATTTTTTGTTTTGGGGGGTCAATTTTAAGGTTTATATTTGCAACTTTAAAAGGATTTAAGACCATGGTGGAAAAATGTTGTAATTCTAACTTGAAAAAAAAAGGGTGATTTTGGGAGCACCACTTTTCGATTCAGGTATTGAAGTTGGTGTTTTTGACCCAAAATATGGGTATTTGGGGCTAGGGCTCTCATTTTGAGGTCACAATTCTCATCAAGTCGATAATTATGTTCAACCCTCCATGTAAAGTTTTGCATTATCTCATCCATTCGTAATTAGGGTGCGTAAAGGTGCCTCTCGTCATCATCCTTCACCTTCTTTTTATAGTACTCGTGCATAATGCCATGTACTTTAAGACCACTTGGTAATTTCAAATGTAATATCAATCAACAATATTGACACTTTTATGCCATATTATCATCCATATCACATTATCATCATCCCAATATAATTACATAGTTCAATTATAAGTCCATGATCATCAAATCCAATATTCTTACTTTAAGACAAGATAGTAAGTTTAAAATTAGTTAATTATGCTCATTTATTAGAAATCAATCCCCTGTGAAAAACTACCCACTTTATTACTCAATTTTCGTTGCATATGAGTAGAAGAGTTGGCTCAACTAGTTTAAAATCAACAGTTATGGATAAGAGTACATGAATCTTTAACCTTTACCTTTATCTCGGGTATTAATTCATTCTTCTTTGTGATCTAAACATATATCATATTCCCCTCACCTTGCCTTCAGAGTACATATACCTATGTTGATATAATTGTCAATTTTAAAACAACTAAACGTTAACACATGTCTAGTGAAAGACTTTGCCATTTCCTCACAAATATGAGTATCTCAGCTCAAGTTCACTTTCTTGACACATTAAAGATTAACTTCAAGATTCAAATTACTTAAGTCACTGTTGATGTTTGAATCTGTCAGGACCAAAACAAAAACTTCACAAGGATATGAATTCCCCTGCGTTTTTAGAGAGGTGGTATTCCTCTTTGGCTTATGATTTTCTTTGAATATTTTATATCAAAAATAATATGGGAAACTGTCAAATGGCTGAATCCGACTCTTTATGGCTCAATAAAATTCAAAATACCGAAAAATAAAAACATATATATGGAGAATCCCCGAGAAATGGACCAGGAAACTCAAACATCATACAATATAGAAAATTATAAAGTCCTCACATCCATCACAGTTTAATGAAAATTCTGATTACATTCAAATAAAAGAAATGATCCAATGGCACAAGAGAAATTTGAAAGAGTATTAGTTATTAAACGCAAAAACATATTTTGACAAATCGACTTCAAATATATTATACTCAGAGCTCAGAGTTATAAAATACAATCAAAACTGATCTTGACTTAGTTCTTTGGAATTTCTCAAAAATGATAATGCTTGTTACAATACTTGAAATTTTAAAGGCGTTTTTACATTAATGGACTAGGATTGGGGCTCTCGTGGACCATAAAATTATTTACAAGAAATCTGATGAAGATAAGAATATGGAGTGGAGCACGAGCAACAAGATCTGGAAAGAAGACAAGAAGGAAGTTATTAGAATTTGGTTATACTTTTCCAATGAAAGAATAAATATAATTGTATGAAATCTAATAAGGAAGAAGGTATGTAATCAATATGGACTTACCGCGATGGAATATCTCTCTTTCATTTGCTTGTTGATGCACCCTTTATATCTTTTCCCATTGCAGTTATGTTTCCGGTTGTAACTGCTTCCATTGGAAATTCAGAAATCTTGATTATAGACTTGTTTAACCACTCTTGAATAAATTCTCTTAAGGGCGCACCGATCACTTCTTGATTTTCTTTGATATTTAACAATTCACTTTCAATTTCTCTATGGTCAATAGATACATTTTTCAATATAGTTTCAATGTTCTCATTTTTATTTATGTATTCAACAAGTCAATTATCAATGCCATCATAAGTATACTCAACCATACTATCAAATGTTTCGGCCGATGATTTCTTCAAATTTTCGACTTGCTCTTCAAATTTATCCCTACTCATGAGCATTGAATTTGATATTAAGTTTGGATCTGAAACTTCAATAGTGGTTCCTGCAATATCCAAACCAATAATCTTTGAGTATGCCTTAGTCTTTTTCAATGATAGTTCTTTTAATTGATTTAGCAACCCCTTTAATGTATTAATCCTTTCCATCCAACATGCCTTCAATTGTTTCATATGGTTTTGGGAGGGAAAATATTCTTGTTTTCTTGTATGATCCGTCATTTCCAAGACTTTTTCTATAAACATAGCAACTCCATCTATGAAGTATCCCTCATCATTCTTCAAATATAAAGTTAAATATTCTTTAGTGTTTTGAATTCTGAGCCCAGGAGAGGAATTTGTTTTACCAAGTTCCATAAATCTAGAATAAGAGACATTCTCTTCTTTATATTCGCTTCAACAAAGTGACGAGTAACAATGATTAATCTTGAAATTCCTTTTAATCTCAGATTTGACTTTGGAGTTCCCTGAAGAGTTCTGTCATGTTGTATCATGGCAACTAGGGTAGCCAATATAGGTGGGGGCATGAGATTTTCTTTCAATTCTTTGACTCTCTTCTTAAGCCTGGGATTTTCCTCCTCCATATTAGTTATTGAAACATCCAATGCATCCCCTGTGATCCTATGAATTGAGGATAATTTCGATGGAAACACATTTTTAGTATCAATGGTGGACCGTGACTTTCCCTTCTTATTCTTCGAGGTTCTTTCAAAGGTCATTTTGTTTGAAAACCTATCAAATAAAACATTTTGTACAGAAAAGGTCT
Organism: Picea engelmannii; assembly: GCA_009831015.1. Lineage (NCBI taxonomy): Eukaryota > Viridiplantae > Streptophyta > Pinopsida > Pinales > Pinaceae > Picea > Picea engelmannii. The sequence goes on from ML801789.1 coordinate 135,488, forward strand.
CCGAGTCAGAGAAAACTTCATCTTGAACAACCAATGCAATGGATTGCACATTTTCTTGGGGGCATTCTTCATCATCTGGAAACCAGATATTTTCAATATCAACATCTAAGTCCATGTATCATCAAGTGAAATATCATCTTCAGGTACGTTTTTTTTCTTCTCCCTCTTGTTGAGAATCAAACCTTTTCCTTTTCACTTGTAATTTATGGGGGTTTTATAGACTTCCTTGAGGGGAATTTATTTCTCCATCATCACCTGAATTATTGGTTGAGGGTTTTCTTTGTTTGGTTAATGTAGACTGAGAATTTATTTTAGGCAAAATACTTCTCTAAGAAACAGTGGGTGACTGGGCGTTTCTTTGACTTGAGGGTTTCCCTCTTTTCTTATGAATTTCAGTAGTGCTCACAATTTTCTCTATGTTTCCATAATTTTTATCAACACTTTGAACAGGAGGATCATGGCTATCGCCCTCTTCCTCCCCAAATGTGATTGTATTGATCAATGTGGGGCTGATCCTGACAGATACCATGTGATTATAAAAAAAATGTTTAGGGTCAAACCATTTTATTTCTTCTGCAAAATTCAAATTAAAATTTTCAAAGTACGAGGCATATTCATTAATTTTGGAAATTCCCCTCAACAAAATTTCATCAACTCTCCAAGGCAGAGGAATAAACTATTTTTTCCTTCTTTCATAAAAAGCATGAAACCAAAACTTACATTGGCTCATCACCTCTATGATAAATAATTTGTCCGACACACAATAAGGAAGAAATATAGGATTTTCATGAGAATATAAAATCCTAATGATGTTGTAATTATCCATTTTCTCTAGAATTCCCTTTTTATTCAAAAATCTAGATGCTTTCAATGAAAACCCAAAAGCATCTTCTCTAAATAGTAATTTATTAAATTTAGACACAAAATCATTATAAAATTCATAAAAACAGTGGATAACTTTTTTCCTCCAGATAGCTTGATACCACATAGTCACATGGTCAATTTTTGATTTTACCCTTTTTCCAACACTCAAACCTTTAAAAATATGACAGTGTGTGATAGAAAATATCAGATAAGATGCCATATATATTTTTTTCTCACTTCTGAAATTCATTAACTGTGAAAAAATTCCATTCGATATGACCTTCGCCCAATCAAAGACGACATTCTCATGAACTGTAAAATGTAAAATATATAGGGCTAGTCAGGGAAAATTTGTCTTAGAATCATACCAGTAACTCTAGTAAATAACCAAGCAATTTCTCGATAAAGATCCTTTAAATAACTAATATGGATTCTCGATAAGTCTTCCAACATTGTAGTAGGATCTTGTAAATATTTCTGCAGGAGCTTCATTCCATTATTTTTCCCTCTAAGAAAGTTTCTAGATTCTTCTCTTTTGTATGTTAAGTTCGGATCTGGTAACTTTAACATTTTTGTTTAAACTGAAGGTGCTAATGAAAAAAGGGAGTTGCTTTGTAGTGTCATGGTTCTTCTATTCTGGATGAATTTATCAATGCACCAAGTGACAATATATTTGCACTCGGGACACAACCAATGAGAGCTATTCATGATGTCCAAACCTTATTATTATCGTTATTTGGTAACGTTGAATAATACCAATATGACCTCGACCTATGGTAATTATGATCTTCTCTGGCGAATAGGTTCAAGGTATCCCGACATAAATGTTGTTTTCTTTCGGCCGTCTTCAACATATTTATAGACTTTCTCTGTAATACCACTTAGAACAATGAAATAAATTTTACATTAGATCCTTGATGAGGGAATTAACCTGAAATAAATGTGATTTTCCTTGATAGAAACATCATTAATAACCACCTTTTCAAAATTCAATTTAGCAATTGAGTTCATAGAATTAGCATTTAATATGACTCAATAATTGTGAAAGAGAAAGGACACGTCACGACGGGATGGAAGAGTGGAAGATTTGAAATGAGAATGCAAGTCTATGAGTCTACTGTGATAACCAAAATGGCTAAGTATCGATATATGTCTGACGAACTTGTGAAGACGGGAGACACAAAAGAAAAGAAATCGCGAGTCCACGAATGAAAATAAACTAAGTGTTGAAAATAGGCTCACAGAGGAAAAGTGATAGACCGTGAGTCTGCAAGTCCTCCAACCTGTGAATATAACAAAATGACATAAGTATGAAACAACATAAGTCATGGAGGTAAGATATGATAATAAAAATTATGACAGGGAAAAATACTTGGAAAAAATATAAATGCAGAGTAATGAAAAAGAAAGAAGAAGTTATTAGGTTCAACAATCACCACTATCATTATTACTATAACAACCCTTAGCATCATTCACACTACTCGATATATCTATCAAAATCATTAAGAAAGAGAGTTTCCAGGTGCTTTTAACAATTTTCCACCTTGTAATAATGAAAAAATTCATATATTTATCATCCCATCAACTTCTCTTGGAGGGTTTTCTACAATTTCCATAAACTCAAGCAAATCAATCCTTATTCAACCAAGTTTACATAAAAGAAATAAATGAGACCTTTAAACAAGTGCTGCATGGAAGCGTAGTCCCTGCCAGGTTGGAATGGGAATAAATGCGACCGAGTACAGACACGTGGGCAGGAAGTTGAATTACATGGAAACACAAAAGAATTCACATTCGTGAATTAGTTTTCTTTAAAACAAGGGTTGGTGGATACAAAAGAAATTGAAATTTATCAAGTTATAGGTTCCTGGACTACATAAATTATACATATGAAATTTGTAATTTTATAAAGTAGATATTTACTTTTATAGATATGAAATATGTACTTTTATAAAGTATGGGAAAGAGATTCCATACTTGGTAGTTTTTTAGATCATGGGTTCTCGGGATGGCGCGTTGAAAATCAGGCTCTGTTGTTCCGTGCCCTACAAATAGCACCCAGAGTTTTGCGACATACAAATTGACAATTGGAGTTGTGCACTATTTGAAATTTAAGGGCGTACATATGTTACAAAAAAACTAGCATTCCCGAAGTAGTTTTCTTTAAAAGAAGGGCTCCTGAAAATAGGAAATTGAAAATCCTGAAATTATAGGTTCCTGGACAACATAAATTATACATACCAAATATGTAATTTGATTAAGTAGATATATAGAGCACACTGAAAATTGGGCTTGTGTTGTTCTGTGCGCTACAAATAGTACCCAGAGTTCCACGACATACAAATTGACAATCGGATTTGTGGACTATTTGAGATTTAAGGACCAACATATGTAACATAGGTTCGTGGACAAAAGCATAAAAAAACTAGCAATACCAAATTAGTTTTCTTTAAAACAAGGGCTCCTGGATAGAAGAAATTGAAATATATGAAATTATAGGTTCGTGGACAGGAGAAATTATACATATGAAATATGTAATTTGATTAAGTAGATATATAGAGCATGCACAAAAGATTCATTCCGGGTTGTCGGGGTGGTGGGCTGAAAATTGGGCCTCTGTTGTTCCGTTCCCTACAAATAACACCGAGAGTTCCATGATATACAAATTGACAAGCTGTCTTGCAGACTATTTGAATTTTTGGATCGTGGATTCTCGGGCTGAAAATTGGGCTTCTGTTGTTTCGTGGCCTACAAAAATCAAATATGTAATTTGATTAAGTAGATATATAGAGCATGCACGAAAGCTTCATTCCGGGTTGTCGAGGTGGCGGGCTGAAAATTGGGCTTCTGTTGTTTCGTGCCCTATAAATAGCACCGAGAGTTCCATGATATACAAATTGACAAGCTGTCTTGCAGACTATTTGAATTTTTGCATCACGAGTTCTCAGGCTGAAAATTGGGCTTCTGTTGTTCCGTGGCCTACAAATAGCACCTAGAGTTCTGCGATATACAAATTGACAATCAGACTTGCGGACTATTTGAATTTGAAGGGCCTCATGTCGAACAAGTTTAGCATTCCTGAATTAGTTTTCCTTTTTACATATGCTGGTGGAAAAAAAAGAAAAAAAAATAGTACGGATGTCTGTTACATAGGCTGGTGGACAAAAGTATGAAAAAAATAGCATTCCTGGATTAGTTTTCTTTAAGAGAGCGAGTTCTTGACTTAGCCAGTTTTTGGATCGTGGGTTCTCGGGCTGGGGACCTGAAAATCAGGCTTTTGTTGTTCCGTGTCCTACAAATAGAACCAGAAGTTCCGCGATATACAAATTGACAATCAGACTTGCAGACTGTTTGAATTTTAAGGGGCTCGTGTCCAAAAAATTTAGCATTCACAAATTAGTTTTCTTTACATAGGTTTTACATACGCTAGTGGAGAAAAGGACAAAAAGTATAGTACCAATGTCTGTTTCATAGGGCGGTGGACAAAAGGACCAAATAAATAGCATTCCTGAATTAGTTTTCTTTAAAACAGGGGCTCCTTGACACAAGAAATTGAAATTTATGAAATTATAGGTTCATGGAGACCATAAACTATACATAGCAAATACATAATTTTTTAAAGTAGATATTTACTTTTATACATACAGAATATGTACTTTTGTAAAGTATGGGGATGTGATTTTATAGAGCAAGCACGAAGCCCTCATTCCATACTTGCACGGAGGCCTGATTCCATACTTAGGCAGTTTTTGTATCGCGGGTTCTCGGTCTGGAAATTGGGCCTCTGTTGTTCCATGGCCTACAAAGAGCACCCAGAGTTACGTGATATACAAATTGACAAGCGGGCTTGTAGACTATTTTAATTTTAAGGGCCTTTGTGGAAAACAATATGAAGGACAGGTGGTAAAGATGCAAGAAATAACATACTCTCTATATGTTTGAGTAGAAAGAAAGTAGTGAACACAATTTTATGACATTTATATAAAAAAATAATAAAACATGTTACATATTCCTGGAAATTTAAAGAAACACACACACACACACACACACACACATATGTGTGAAATATGATATCTCAAATTTGAGTGAGTGATTTATGTCATACATAATTTTGAAAATGACCAGGCAGGAGAAAATATGCATAAAAAAAAAAGAATTGAGATAAAATAAACATAATGAATTCACATTCAACATAGCTGAAGATAAAATCTAGGAACACATAAAAGCAGAAAAAAACTAGCATTCCCGAATTAGAGCATGGATGAAACTCTCATTCCATACTTAGCCAGTTTTTGGATCGTGGGTTCTCGGGCTAGGGACCTRAAAATTGGGCTTCTGTTGTTCCATGTCCTACAAATAGYACCGAGAGTTCTGTGATATACAAATTGAAAATGGGACCTTCGGACTATTTGAATTTTAAGGGGCTCGTGTCCCAAAAATTTAGCATTCGCGAATTAGTTTTCTTTACATAGGTTTTACATACAGTGGTGGACAAAAGCACAAAAAATATAGTACCTGTAAATGTGTTGAACTTGCACAAAATAGATCTAGCTAAACAATAATACACACATTTGCAAAGAGAATTGGAAAAAGAAGAAGAAGGAGAGAAAGAATGGAAGAATTCTCATTAACCGTTGTGAATAATGAATAATTTACACATGATATACTTTGTATAACTCAATGAGTTCGACTTGAGGTGAACCAATTCACCATAGTGGTGGTCTAGAGGAATCTGGACACACACCAACAGTTACGGGAGTGAACTTCCACCTATTCTAGTCTCTCAAGCAGTTACAGGAGTGAACTGCCACCTAGTTGAGTTAACTAGTCAACTAGTCTTCAATTAATTGACTGAACAGAAAGTAGCGAGGAGTTAACTCAAGGAATCAAGGCTAATGCGCCACTTTGGTGATGATACCAAGGCAAGGTCAAATTAGCATGGTGATGATCCCAATGCAACATCTAAACTCAACTCAACTAGTCAAACTGAAGTGTGAACTAAAAGAGAATATTCTTCAGGTGGAATATTCTCTCCTAAAATATAGGAGACATGATAATGACTAATAAACAAATAAAAACCTTAGGAAAAAGAAATCCTAGGTGTGTGTGAAGTAACTTCAACATCCCCCCTGAACATCACTATGGTGAAAATAAAGATTGGGTTCCGGCAACGAGGCCATGTTAGGTACCCAAGTACAAAATATACACTGAAAATAAAGTGAGGAAAGAGGGAAAACCTCATGGGAAAACCCCCCCATCAAGGTACAATGTATGTAAAAAAAAAGAAAAAAAGAACTACAGTTGCTAGGCAACTGTGTCCTTCACTCCAAGACGACCTCGCAGAGAATGGAATTTCTGCTAGGTGAAGGTCTTGGTGAAAATATATGTCATCTATTCTGCTAAAGGACATAACTATAAGTCGATGATCTGCTCATGTACTAAGTCCCAGATGTAGTGCATGTGGATCTCAATGTGCTTCATCCACTGCCTCTAAACTGGATCTCTGTAGAACTTTAGAGTACTCTGGTTGTCACACCAGATGACGATCAACCGATGAAACTGAATGCCAACTCAGTGAGAAAATGTTGTAGCCACATAGCTTGAATGGTTATGTTAACTGCCCATCTGTACTCTGCCTCGGCTGAATATAGAGCAATGGGAGCTTGCTTCTTGCTCGACTAACCGATAGGCCCAGAACCAAAACTGAGTGAGTAACAGATGTGGAATGGCGATCAATGTTATGGCCAGCCTAGTTAGAATCAGTAAACCCAATGAGATCTAATGTAGAGTCTGTTGCATAATGAATCCCAAAGGTGATGGTGCCCTGTACGTATTAAAGGATACACTTTGCAGCTTTCCAATGTAGCTCATGTGACTCTTGCATGAACCTGGAAACTGATCCTGCTGCATATGAGAGGTCTGGTTTGGAGTGTGTGAGATACAACAAGCTCCCCACTAGCTGTCTGTACAGTGTGCTGTCAACCAGTGGAGTCTCCCCGCCATCCTCAAGTTTGACTCCTGATAGGAAAGGAGTCAGAGCAGACTTGCAGTCTGTCATGTGAAATCTCTCAAAGAGATCTCGTGCATACTTGGCTTGAGACAATTTGGTGCCTGATGCATCCTGACTAATCTCAAGTCCAAGGAAGAAGTATAGTGGACCCATGTCCGTCATCAAAAACCTGTCATGAAGAATCCTCTTGACTGTAGCAATCACTGAAGTCGAGCAACCGGTGATCAACAAATCATCGACATACATAACTAAAAGTAGAAGTGAATCAGCCGTCCTGAGCATGTATACATTCATGTCTGATTTACAACGTACAAAGTTCTGTGACAACATGTAGGAGTCCATCTTGGCATACCATGCCCTAGGAGCCTGCTTGAGGCCATAAAGTGACTTCTTCAGTCGACAGACCAAAGATGAGTCCTGCATAAATCCCTGGTGCTGCTCCATGTAGATCTCCTAAGAGAGATCACCATGAAGAAATTCATTCTTCATGTCGATCTGATGGACTTCCCATCCCTTGGTTTCCGTAATTGCAAGTGCCAATCGTATGGAATCCATCTTCGCTACTGGAGTGAAGGTCTCATCATAGTCAATACCATGAACCTGCTGAAAGCCTTTGGAGACAAGCCTGTATTTGCATCTGCTGATCTGTCCATCCGTTGTGCTCTTGGTCCTGTAGACCCATCTGCATCTGACAAGTTTCCTCTCAGAAGGAAGGGGAACTAGATCCCAAGTCTGGTTCTTGAGGAGGGAGTTGTACTCTTCCTACATGGAGGATTCCCAAAAGGGATTTCTAGCAGTCTCTCCATAAGAATGTGGATCTAAAGATTGAACCAAGAAAAGATGCCTGGAAGGAAATGGTCCAGTGGCAGTGAGTGCGACAGGAGGCTCCTTGAAATCATATTGATTCCTCCTGGTATTGGCTGGATCACCAACGAGATCCCCTGCATTCTGAAGAGTAGTATGTGCCCACTTGGGCCTCTTCTTTGGCTGTGCAACTGCATCTGGATGCTTTGACTCTACATCTAACTATATTGACTCTGAATATGAATCTGAATCCTCTGAGTCCTCTAAATTAGAACTCTCATATGAAGAAGATTCAACATGTGCATGCTCATCATCTCGAGTAGGTGGAAGAGTGAAGGTGTCTGCATGCGGCTGCTGAGGTACATGCGAGACACTTTCCTCGAATTGGACACTATGCTCAATGATGAGCCAGTCCGAGGAAAGATCAATAAGTTGATATCCATTCACACTGTCGGGGTATCAAACAAAAATGCACTTAGTGCTCTGTGGATCAAGTGCCTTCCTCTTTTCAGAGGGAATCCTGGCCCATGCATGTGAACCAAAAATATGAAAGTGGGTCACTTCCGGTTTGAGGCCACTCCAAGCCTCGTAGGGGGTCTTATTCTTGACAAATTTATGAGGAGATCTTTTTTGGATGTATGTTTCACAGTTAAGTTCTTCGGCTCATAGTCTCTATGGTAGTGACTTTGCATGCAACATGCAAGATGCCATCTCCTTTAGAGATATGTTTTTCCGCTCAACAACTCTGTTTTGCTGCGGAGTGTAGGGAACTGTATGCTGCAACTGAATCCCTACCTCATGGAAAATGTTATGAATCTCATGATTCACATACTCTCCCCCGTTATCATTTTGGAGGAATTTGATCTTCTTTCCAAACTGTGTCTCAACCAAAGCTTTGAAATCTTTGAGATGTTGAAAGACCTTGGATTTTTTCCTGAGAAAGTAGATCCAAGTAAAACATGAGAAATCATCAACAAAAATGAGAACAAACCTCGCTTTGTTGATCGATGKATGCGGAAAAGGACCCATGAAGTCACTGTGGATCAAATCTAAAGGTGTGAAGGCTCGCTAAGACTTTCCTTTGATGAATTTCTCTTGAGGGTGTTTTCCGAGAACACATCCCTCACATACTCCCTTGGAGAAGAGGATGTCTRGTAGACCATCAACTAATMTGTGCTTGCTAAGTTGTTGCATGTATCTGAAATTCAAATGTCCAAACCTTTCRTGCCATATTCTACTACTTTCATCAACATGAGTAAGCAGTAAAGCATAATCAGGTTCAATGAATTTAGAAAATGTATACAATCTAGACTGATGATTTACCTCACTRGTAGTAACCCTGGAGTTGGTTTGCATGTCRTATATGTCCATGGCATTTGGTGTGAATATGAATTTMTTTCTGGTGCCAGAATTCTTCATCTGATACATGGAGAGAAGGTTGATAGAAAGCTTGGGAACATGCAACACGTTCTTGAAGCTTCCATTGGTGAGTTCAATCCTTCCTTTGCCAGTGACTTCRACATAAGATTTGTCCCCCATCAGAATAGGAGGACCTTTGCATGCATCCAAAGAAGAATATACTTCTTCTGAGGCAACCATGTGATGTGATTCTCCTGAAYCTACGATCCAAGCATTGAGAGAGGAGTTGATGGCAATCAAGGCATGGTTAGAATTGCCTTTCTTGGAATTCAGATCTTCTGGCTTCTTCTTCTTTGCACCCTTGGGGATGCGATCTCCAAGGTTGTTTTGATGAAGTATCTGAGACGTCATATCTATTTTTTTGTTGCATGCATGCAGATTCCGAATGGAATCCTTTGTGACAGTATGTGCATTTCTCTCCTTTTCTTCCCTTTTCTCCTTTGGATCCAGAGGCATCGGTGAAGGGTTTTGTGTACCCTTCCTGCTTCATATGTGCATGAGATTTCCACTTATATTTATCTTTATATTTCTGATATTTGTGGCTTCCATCATGCATAGTGAGTGCATGTTCCCTTGGGCCTTTGATTGCGCCCATGTTGATGAGCTTGGTTTTCTCTTGTGTCAAGGATTCGATAAAGTCCTCAAGAGAAGGCATCTTCCAGGTGGCTCCAGTGGTGAATCTGACAGTATGGAATGTAGATATGAATACTAAGAATTCAGGACCAAGCTTGGAAAGAATGGCGAGAACCATTTGTTTCTCCTCCTTAGATTTATCAACCCCGCAAGCTTTGAGTTGCGACAATAAATCCTTGAATTTTGTGAAGAAATCTTGGATATTCTCAAAGATTTTTGGATCCAATGTGAGCAGATCCAAATCCAACATGTGTCCCCTCATCTCATCATGTTTTCCAAAGATCCCTCCCAAGATGCTCCAAGCTTCATTGGGAGTCTTACATGAAGATATATGAAAAAGGAGATCGGGAGAAATAAGATTGCAAATTGTTCCGAGTGCCTCATCCATGCGATTTAAGTACTTGGATTTTTCTATGGCTGATGTCGTTTCTGTATCTGTATTCATAGTTAACCTATACAACCCTCTAGATCAGATATATATGGCTATTTTATCCTTCCATGAAAAATAGTTGTAAGTTGTAAGAATGAATTTCTTTTGGAATTCCATCTTTCCGTTGTCTTCCATCTTTTGTACTTGCATTTTTTTTTTGGTGTAGATTTTGCTTAGCACTCCATCGGCGCTGATACCATGTAAATGTGTTGAACCTACACAAAATAGATCTAGCTAAATAATAATACACACATTTGCAGAGAGAATTGGAAAAAGAAGAAGAAGGAGAAAAAGAATGGAAGAATTCTCATTAACCGTTGTTAATAATGAGTAATTTACACATGATATACTCTGTATAACTCAATGAGTTTGAATTGAGGTGAACCAAGTTGCCATAGTGGTGGTCTAGAGTGATCTGGACACACACCAACAATTATGGGAGTGAACTTCTGCCTATTCTAGTCTCTCAGGCAGTTACGGGAGTGAACTGCCACCTAGTTGAGTTAACTAGTCAACTAGTCTTTAGTTAATTGACTGAACAAAAAGTAGTGAGGAGTTAACTCAAGGAATCAAGGCTAATGTGCCACTTTGGTGATGATACCAAGGAAAGGTCGAATTAGCATGGTGATGATCCCAATGTTGCATGGTGATGATCCTAATGCAACATCTAAACTCAACTCAACTAGTCAAACTGAAGTGTGAACTGAAAGAGAATATTCTTCAGGTGGAATATTCTCTCCTAAAATATAGGAGACTGGATAATGACTAATTATGACTAATAAACAAGTAAAAACCTTAGGAAAAAGAAATCCTAGGTTTGTGTGAAGTAACTCCAACAGTACCAATGTCTGTTACATAGGGCAGTGGACAAAATGGCCAAATAAATAGCATTCATGAATTAGTTTTATTTAAAACAGGGGCTTGTGGATACAAGAAATTGAAATGTATTAAATTATAGGTTCCTGGAGAGCATAAGTTATACATAGAAAATACGTAGTTTTTTAAAGTAGATATTTACTTTTATACATACAAAATATGTACTTTTATAAAGTATGGGGATGAGATTTTATAGAGCATGCATAGAGCCCTCATTCCATACTTAAGAAGTTTTTGGATTGCGGGTTGTCGAGATGGCAGGCTGAAAATTGGGTGTCTGTTGTTCCATGGCCTACAAAGAGCACCCACAGTTCTATGATATACAAATTGAAAAGCAAACTATTTTAATTTTAAGGGCCTTTGTGGCAAATAGTATGAAGGACAGGTGGTAAAGATGCAGGAAATGACATACTCTCTATACGTTCGAGTACAAAAAAAGTAGTGAACACAATTTTATGACATTTATATAAAAAATAATGAAACATGTTACATATTCCTGGAAATTTAAAGAAACACACACACACATATGTGTGTGTGTGAAATATGATATCTCAAATTTGAGTGAGTGATTTATGTCATACTTTATTTTGAAAATGACCAAGCCGGAGAAAATATGCATAAGAAAAAAAGAGAATTGAGATAAAATAAATAGAATGAATTTACATTCAGCATAGATAAAGATAAAAATCTAGGAACACATAAATATATAAGGAGACAAAAGAATAGTTTTATTCAGAATATATGAAAAAATAATACTTTGTTACATATCCCTAGAAATGTAAATGCGTTTGTCATATAGACTAGGATTGGGGCTCCAACAGACCATAACAAAAATATGTACAAGAAATAGGACTGTGGAAAGAAGAAGTTGGACACGGTAGAATGTACCTGAAAAGTAGAACCGAGAATATCAGTTTTTGGCTATAGATTTCTACTCAGAAAAGGTGGAATAACTGGATTGATAAAGAAAGGACTATCAGTATACACTTACATGGATGGTACGTATAAGTAATTTTGGTGTTTTCTTGGTCATACCTTTCCCTGTTGGTTTTTGTGGGCGACCCGCTTGAATAACTGAATTGATAAACAAAAGATTTATGCATTTCCTTGTTGGATTTCGTCGGCGAGCCACTTCAAGTTCTCTTCAATATATCTTCTCAAGGGGGCGACGTTGATGTCATTGTGGATTTTAATGTTGAAAAATTCATTTTTTAATTCCATTAGATCAATTGAAAGTTTACACAGAGCTTCATGAATGTCTCCATTATGTACCGAATACTGGACTAGCCAGTTGTCCACCTCTTCTTCATGATATTCAAGAATCCTATAAAAAATTTCTAAAGACAGGGCCTTCAAATTATCAACTTGTTTATCGAAAGCTTGCTTGGTTAACGCCAACGAGTTGAGGATTAAGTTGGGATCCTAGAAGCCATTTGTCTTTCCTGCTAAGTCTATTTTGGTGAGATTTGTGAATAATGTTTCTTTCTTTGATAGTGCTTGCTCACATGATTGGACGATGAGATACAGGTCCTTCACTTTCTCTTTCCATAATCCTTTTAATTGAGTGATCCATTTTTTGGACGGGAGATCATGTTGTCTTCTTCTCATCTCTGGCATGTTGTTGACATGAAAGGCAAAAGGGATGACCGTGTGCAAATAGAAATTTTCTTCATTTTTTAAATCCATCTGCAGAAGTAGGAGCAAGTTATGTGCCCTACTCCCCAGGGAATCCATATTCTGTGATGTTTCCTAGGCCTTAGTAATCAGTTCCATTCTTTTGTTGATATTTTTCTCCACATATCCTCTACAGGATGCAAGGAATCTGTAGGAACCTTTTATATTTGTTGGAGGGGTGCACATAGTCGCAGGCATGGCTATTTCCAAAGAACTGCCAAGCAATGGCATAGGAAACAAAGCTTCCTCTAATTCCTTAATCCGATTCTTTAGTCTGACATTTTTGGCTTCAATGACTCCAATGGAATCATGAAGAGCATATCCGGTTGCCATGCGAAGTTGAGAGATTTTGGATGCCTACATATTGGCAAGGTCAAGTTCTGAACGATGTTTTCTTTTCTTATTTTTTACATCTATTTTTTCAATGATTATTTTTTTTGATTCGGTTTCAAAAACAACACTCTAGAATACGAAGGATTCATCTTCATAAAAAAATTTGGTATCAACCATATCCATTGATCATGCATGCTAAATTGCATCTCCGGGCTGATCAAGGTTGCAAAATATGCTTTCCAGATCAATGTCAAGATCCATGTTTCACTGTAAATTTTGGGTTGCTCCGCCTCCCCTACAATTCTTTTTCCCTTCTTCTGCACGGGAAGATCGTGAGGAAGATGTTCACTGTATCTCTAAAAAACTGTTGTGGAGCTACTCCCAGTAGTTTATGAAAACGTTAGTTTTCTCCAGACGCTGCTTGAAATGAAGAAATGGAGGGGACAATACAATCCCCCAGAAACATTGCTTCAATGCGTGCGAATGGAAAATATCCTTATTAAAGACAATATCTATGTGTGTTGTATGGTGACTTGTTAGAAGTAAAGCTTAATTATTGCATGCTTAGTTGGCGGCGTGTGAATGACATTCCATGGTATTTGAAATTAAGACTGGGAAGAGATTGGAGGTTTCATGAAGGAAGCAAGTTGGCGGCGTGCGAATGACGTTCCATGGCATTTGAAATTAAGACTAGGAAGGGATAAGAAAATCCTTCACAAAAATTGCATTAATGGTAGAACTTATCGAGCCTTGTGCGCATCAATGACAACTTAGACGGTGCCTACATGATGACCTGTTAGCATTAAAGATTTAGAAAGAAAACACACACACACACACACACACACACACATATAAACACTATTTCTTATTATGCACACGTGCGAAGGTGATGGGCATGGGGAAGAGAAAGCAAGGAAGGAATGGCCAAGTCTAAAAGTGCATGATGAAACTGCTGAGTGTCCAATGCTGAAATTGCATGAGTCAGAATTTTTCATCTAAGCAAAACAAAGGGCTCAGTCCGACTCCCAATGTATATTTCATAATTCATGTGCAACACCAACTTTGTGGTTACCAGATCAGTATGTGTAGAAACGAGGAAAAACTAAAAATGTAACTTCATAAAGTATGGACATTAGATTTTAGAGAGCATGTACGGATATGGAATTCCATACTTGGCCACTTTTGGGATCGCGGGTTCTCAGGTGGGTGGGCTCAAAAAAAGGCCTCTATCGTTTGGTGTTCTACAAATATCACACACAGTTCCGCGATATACAATTTGACAAGCGGACTTGCGAGGTGGCTGAGATTTTATAGACCATCCATAGTTTATGGATCACGGGTTCTCGGGCTGGCGGGGTAAAAAACGAGCCTTTATTGTTCGGTGCCTTACAAATAGATTATGATAATAAATTGACAAGCAGATTTGCAGGCCGACTGGCTCAACATTCTTCTCCAGGGCTGGCGTGCTCCCATAAACGAGCAATACATACCAAATATGCATAGATCCCTTAGTCCATACTTAGCCACTTATTTGGATCGCAAACTTGCGGGATGTACATTGGATCGATTTATGCCATATAGAAATTGGGTTCTCGAGCTGGCGGGCTCAAAATTGCCTAAGCAAAGCAAAGGGCTCCATCCGACTCCCAGTGCATATTTCATAATTCATGTGCAACACCAACTCTGTGGTTACCAGATCAATGTGTGTAGAAACGAGGAAAAACTAAATATGTACCTTTATAAAGTATGGACATGAGATTTTATATACCATGTACCGATATTGCATTCCATACTTGTGGGTTCTCAGGAAAGAGGGGTCAAAAAATAGGCCTCTATTGTTCTGTGTTCTACAAATAGCACATACAGTTCTGCGATATACAAATTGACAAGCGGACTTACGGGTTGGCTGAGATTTTATAGACCATGCACAGTTTCTGGATCATGGGTTCTCAGGCTGGTGGGGTTAAAAATGGGTCTCTATTGTTCGGTGCCTTATAAATAGCTTATGATAATAAATCGACAAGCGGATTTGCAGGCTGACCGACTCAATTTGTATAGTGTAAATCCGCAGCGATTGAACATCAAACTCCGTTGCCACCAAAAAGCAAATTGCATTGAACATACTATCTCCATAGCTAGACACAACATTTGTTGCCAGCTGTAAACCATGGCAATCTATGCCATGCAAAATCCATTTCCATTGCGATTGAAGGTCTTTGTAAATAACGGACAAGTAAATACGAGGAGCTTCTATATTGAATATGGACATTTTTCTATACAATAGTGGTTCATAATGGCCACTGACAACATTCACATCATGGAACAAGATGCAATATGGATTGTCAGATGCAGTTTTGTTGAATAGTAGATATCTTGTTTTTCTTGTCAATGACCATATTCCAACTGATATATTCAACCAGTTAGACATCCACTGTATACAAAATGTATCTCCCCAAAGTCCCCTCTCATGTGCAGGTAGAACTGGAGATGTAGACAACCACATCTTTGAAAAATATGTAGCGACATCATGTATTCGATGCAACTGCCGAAGAAAATCATATTCCAGTTCGTATTCATAGGACTGAAAAGCCTCAACATCACCATTTTTAAAACAGGTCAAGAAATAATCTATCAATCTTGCACAACTCGGTCGACGAATAGCGGAAATGCAATAGAACCCGGAATGTATCGAAAAAGCAATCCCCAACAATATACGGGAATGCATCCAATCTAAAAAGCCCACTGCTATGCAAAACCACATCAATGATGTCATGTATAATGGACTGTGTATCTATTTCATACGACTCAACATATATTACTTCTTTCATCTCTTCAACTGTCATTTTGAAGTTGTTTGCTACATACTTTCAGTTTCTATGAAAACAGAGAAAAGCAAGGGGAAAAAATAAAAGGTAGAAAAATAAAAAAGGAAAGAAAAATAGGGTACCAATCCCCGTATGTATCTTTCAACCTTCTTATTCTCAACTTGAACCCCCCCTAGTCCCCATAGCAGATGAGAAGAAAACATACCAACACTGGAAACTGAACCAAACAGAAGAAAGAATGCAAATAAATAAAACCATAACTTTACTCAGCAGAAAGAAAACAGGTAGACACAGTTTTCCAACCCACAGAATAAAATCATACCCTACATCTACACCCCGCTGGATGTTTCCCTCTTCTGATAACTCCCAACTACTTTTCGTAAATCCCTCTGCATTGTAATTTTCAGAAAAACTATGGACGCGACAACCAACATATGAAGACACATGGTTTCCAGGAACATAAACTAAGAGCACAAACAAAGATGGTATGCAACAAAATTTGTAGGCAGGGACTCCCACCATTGAAAAACAACAACAACAGGGAAACTTATCCATCAACAAAGGATGACCAGAGCTCAACCCCAAAAACTGCAAACCACAACAACAAGTCCAACAACTTGCAAAGTTGAAGAACAACATGTTAATATTATGGTAGCTGCGGGAGGTATTTACCCCCACGTGTGAACCTGACGAGAATAGAAGACTCCGGGAAGCAATAGAAACCCTAATGAATTGGCTAATAACCCTAGAAGACTTTTCGGCTCAAGAAGATAATTTATGTTAGGCTATTAGCCTCCAAGAGAAGAAGTCGGTCAGAATTAATAATAATATACTGAACAGACACATACCCAGAAGGAGAAGTCGACCCCAACAAACTAGCAGGATTACTATAAATACAGGGCACCAGTTCTCATTTGACAACATCTCAGAATTGCAGTTTCCCAGTTGGTGCGCACTGCAGTTGCAGTCTGGTGCACAAGTTTGGAGGAGGGTTGCAGTTGCAGCTGCAACAACAACTAGTTTCAATATTGGCTTGGATATCTCTTGGCTAGGGTTTGGAACATCTGATCAATCTTTTGTGATGTGCTACTCTTTTTTTGGCTATCTAGCCTAGGGTTTTCTTCCGGGGGAATTCTCAGGTCAAGGTTAAGGTGCTCGGAGGGAGGCTTCGACCTGTGGTTGGGTCACGAGGGTATCGTCAATGGTAAAACGAGCGCACCATATTCTATATTCTAACAGGTTATGGGACCACACCCCTTCAATCAGCCTAAAATGCTGGAAGGAAACATAGCCGCTAGATATTGAGCTCGTTGAGGAACTGCTGCTAGGGTTACTAGCAGGAGCAACTTCCAAAAGCACTGCAGCTAGGGTTACCAGCAGAAGCAGTTGCAGAAACCCTAAACCTCTTGTCGAGGCACCTTAAGTGACAAGATTGACCTAATCTTCGGATAGATCAGTGCGCCCTATCCCAATGCATCTCCTGGTACACTCAGAAGGCCAAGACATGAAGTTTGGATTTCTGGTCAAATCTAGGGTTTGACCAAGTCAAGCAAGCCATGACGAATTCTATGAAGTCTGAGAACAAGCTAGATGGAGCCTCTAACTTCAGAGCATGGAAGACAAGGATTGAC
>ML801790.1:0-15114 GCA_009831015.1 Picea engelmannii
GAGGAAAAATCATAGCAAAGAAACTCTGCCAAATTGCCAAGTTAGTTTTGTCCCAACCCTTTAGCCTTGCCTCAAGCTTTAGGAGAAATTCATGCAGCAGCAGTTGGAGGACAAAAAGAAGAGGAGGAACCCAGGATCAGGATCGAGGAACGGTGGCCAATCTCAGAAATCATTGTAAGTTGGTTCATATTGAGATTAATGAAAAAAGATGCTTTTCCCGTCCCGAATACATGAATCTCATATATGTTATTTGATTTATGTTTTATCTCTAACCCCCTAGTAGATCAGTAGCATGCATGCATAGTGTTGTCTTGATTGCAGGAACCTTTGTGGAAGGAGCAGCAGCAACAAGGAGATAACAACTCAACGGAGGATCTACTTCAACCGTCGACAAAAAGGTTAGTCCATTCTTCCCGTGTTTGCCTGAGAAAAGGGGTTGAGATTTTGGGTAGAAGGTTAAAAGTTAAATCTTAAGGGTCATGATCTGCGTATAAGCTTAGAGCCCTAGCTTATTAGTCCGTAGGGTAGAATACCCCACAACAGTCCTTCATTCCAACAACCATTAAATCATATGAGTGAGAAAGGTGTTTGAAAAAGGTGTTTGAAAAAGGCATTTCTTGAGGCTGGACGATGGTATAGTTTTAGACGGTGTTTGTTTACTGAGAACGAGGTATGATTCTCATCGATTGTAACTAATCTAACCATTCCATTGTCAAACACTGTGTCCACTTGATATGGCCCCATCCAGCGAGTGCAAAGATTGCCTTTGAAATCCTTAAATCAGGAATCGTAAAGTAATGCCCAGTCTCCCACATGAAACACCTTACTTTTGATAAATTTATCATGCCATTTCATTCTTTGTTGTTGAACAACAGTGGTCTTCTGGACAACTACTAATCGAATCTCATCCAACTCATTCAATTGTTCCAATCATTGTTTCTGTGCTTTTGATGGGTCTAGGCCTACTTATAGAGTTGTTTTGAGTGTACTGATCTCAAATTCCACTAGAAACAAGGGGACTTTCCCACAGAGTAATTCAAATGGTGAAAACCTAGTTGTGTTTCACCATGTTTTTCTGTATGCCCATAAAGCTTCTGGAAGTTTTTTTGCCCAGTCCCGACGATGACTTGCTACTGTCTTTGTCAAGATATTTTCCAATACCTTTTTTGTGCTTTCTACTTGCCCGTTTGCCTGGGGGTGATAGGGGGTTTTCACTCTATGTTTGAATCCATATTTCTGCATCATCTTTCCTATCATGTGAGATGTGAACTGTGATCCTCCATCCGACACAATTTCCCTTGGAGTACCATATTGGGTAAAGATTTCTTCAAAAGGAAATTCTACCACTACTTGTTCTGTTGCTCTTGTGACCACTTTGGCTTCCACCCATTTAGTTACATAATCAGTGCAGACCAGGATGTAAGCTTTCTGATGAGAAGGTGGATTGAAGGGTCCAAAAAAATCAATGGCCCATTTCTCAAATGGTTCAAGGACTATCTGGGGCTGTAGAGGCATTTCATCTACTTTCCCAGCTTGTCCCATCCGTTGGAAGCTATCACACCTTTGGACATAATCCTGGGCATCACGAAAGATGGAGGGCCAGTAATATCCCATTTGCAGCACTTTGTGACCTATTCTTTTATCTACAAAATGTCCTCCACAGGGTCCATCATGTGTAGCCTTCAGTATCTCATAGATATTGTCTTTTTCCACACAACGCCGAATCTGTTGGTTAGCCCCTGTATGAAAGAGATATCCTACCATCCATGAATATTGGGTACTCTGATGAATAATCTTCCTTTTCTCCCTATATGATAGATGACGAGGCACCCTCCTTGAAGCAAGATAATTAGCAATATCTGTATACCACAGAGTGTTAGTAGATACTGCAAAAAGATGTTCATATGGAAAATTATCTTCAATTGGTGTATCCTTACCCTCATTTTCTATCCTAGATAAGAAATCTGCAACCACATTGTCCTTCCTTGGTTTATCTACTATAGTAATATCAAATTCCTATAGTAGTGAGAGCCATCTTGTGATACGACCAGCGGTAACAGGTTTACTCATTAAATACCTGATAGATGCATGATCAATATGCACAAAGGTAGGATACCCAGTAATGTAGTGCCAAAATTTATTGATGGCATAAATGATAGCAAGGAACTCTTTCTCAGTCACTATGTAGTTTAATTTAGCAGGAGCCAAATTCTTACTAACATAGTAAACTGTGTATGGTATTTTGTCCTCTTGCTGTCCTAATACTGCACCAACTGCTGTTTGGGAAGCATCCGTATGAATATGGAAAGGTAATGCCCAGTCCATCCCTCTAAGGATTGGAGTGCTACAGACCAATTCCTTAATTCTCATAAAGGTTGCATCACAGTCCTCTGTCCACACAAAATCTGAATCTTTTGTTAGCAATTGAAAAAGTGGATGTGCTACTTTAGCAAAATTTTCTATAAAACGCCTGTAATAACCAGCACAACCAATAAAGCTTTTTACTTGTGTGGGCATTTTGGGTGTCAGGAAATGCTGAATTACCTTTGTCTTTGCTGGGTCCATCTGGATTCCTTCAGTTGAGAGAAAATGTCTAAGAACAATTCCCTCTTCCATCATCATATGGAATTTTGTCGTACTCAGTGAGACACGTGCTTGTATACACCTTTCGAGAACTTTTTATAAATTTTTTAGCCCTTCAAGAAATGAATCCCCATATGGAGTAAAGTCATCCATGTAGATTTCAACACTGTCATCTATAAAATCAGAGAAGATTCCCAAAATTGCCCTCTGGAATGTTGTAGGAGCATTACACAGGCCAAAAGGAAGGACTCAGTATGCGAATGTTCCCTAGGGGCATGTGAAAGTGGTTTTATCCTAATCTTCAGGAGCTATCTGGATCTGGCTATACCCACTAAACCCATCTAGAAAAGAAAAAAACTTTTTTCCAGCCAATGTGTCCAGAACTTGATCAATAAATGGAAAAGGAAAATGATCTTTCTATGTTGCCTTATTTAATTCTCGATAATCCACGCATATCCGCCATTTACCATTTTTCATTAGGGACCATTACTAATGGGGAGACCCATTGGCTATTGGATATGGGGTAAATAAAACCTATGTCTACTAATTTCTGAAGTTCTTCTTTCACAACATTTTTCAATGCGGGGTTCATCCTTCTCTGATGTTGTCTCATAGGACGACAATCCTCTTTAATGTATATATGATGGGTACATGAATTAGCAGGGATCCATTTCATATTTGTATAATCCCAAGTGAAGGCCTCTTTGTGTTTCCGAAGGACATCCATGAGTTTATTCTTCTGGGATTCTGACAGGGTTGGATTAATATTCAGGGTTTTTCCTAGTTCTAGTTCCACTGGGACACTTTCATTGGGTGCATCAACAAGTAGCTCCTCTGATCCTTCTGCTGTTTCAATTATTTCCTGAGTCTCACAGCTTAGGATAGATTCTAGGAATTGTTGATTTGTCTCAGAAATAGAGCAAGGATCATCCATAAAAGAGGTGATTACATCATCTTCCAATTCTATTTTCAGCTGAAAGGCTTGTCCAATAGTGAGAACTGGCCTCAGTTCCTCATTTTCTATTTCAGACTCTTTCCTAGATAAAATTTTCTTGCTTCCTGCTGGTTTTATGGATGGGTTTGGCTCTGTAGGTGGGTATAACACTAAGTTCTTAATGTTGTTCCCATTGGAAATAACCATGTGCCCTGATCGGCACCCAATGTAAGCATCTGCAGTAGCCAGCCATGTTCTACCCAAGATCAAAGGATGGCCGCCCACCGAAGATTGCGTTTGTAAGACCAGGAAATCTATGGGATAGTGCCACGAATCTATTGAAATTGTTGCATCTTCCAACTTCCCTACAAGTTTAACTGTGGATCGGTCTGCCAATTCCAATACTGTAGGTGCATGTTTCAAGTTACGAAGACCTAATGCATGCATGGTCTCAGTGGTGATAACGTTGATGGAAACACCCAGGTCTACCATCACATTCAGAATATGTACCCCATTAATTTGTACTGTCAGAATTGGGTTCCCTGGATCTCCATACTTTTCAAGCATTGACTTTATCATCATGAAATCTGATAATTTTCCCATAACATGAATGGTAAGGGGGTCTTTGGATTTATTTGTAGGTTTCTTTGAATAGTATTCCCTAAGAGTCTTTGCATATATTGGCACATCCTTCATAACTTGTAACAAGGGAATTTTAACAAACAAGTTATGCAATTCTCCTAATAAATCAAATTCATCTTGAGGGCTTGATTTACTCAAAGTTAGTCTCTTTGGGTAAGGTGGTTTAGATTGATGTTGTTTTATAGGAGGTGCCTGGTTTCTATCAGTTTGTTTTGGCTCTTTACTAATTGGTTCTGATTTCTTACCTTCACTATCAAGTTGTTCAATGGTAACTAGAGGAGGTTGAACATTAACTGTCCACCCTGATCATAGATTCATTTCATACAACTCTGCAGTGGAAATGCTATATGAAGGTAGGTTAAGAATGTCAATTTGATGAGCTCCCTTGCTATTAGGATTCAGATCAGGTTGGATTGGGAGTTGAGGATGGGTAGGTTGATTACCCAGAGGCACATTAGAGGGCAGTTGGAGTTGCTATTGTGGCATCGATTGAGGAAACTACCCAGGAGGGGATCCTCACCAAGTTGGAGCCCATGGGGAGCTTGAACTGGCTTGAGGGTTCCACTGCTGCCATGGTGGAAACTGGTATTGTGGCCACATGGAAGGATAGGGCATGGACTAAGGATTCATATTAGAATTATTGAAATACTGAGATGGATCTAAGTACATACCTTGATTTCCCATTGGTGTTCGAGGTTTCCATGGCTTTCTAGACCCCATGAGGTACATGTGCTCCATGTCTTTCCCCATTCCTTGAAATATTTCTTTCAGGCCTGGCAGGGAGGGGCATGAGCTTGTTGCATGATTTATCTCGCAGATTGCACATTCCTCTATGGAGTTTAGTGGAAATTCCCTCTCTGGATGCTTCTTTCTACACGTCAGGCAAAATATCACCATAGTCTTGTCCAATTCTAGTTCCTTCTATTTTACTTGCAGCATATCCATCTGTGTTGATAGGGTGCTAAGGATATCCGTCTTCAGATTGTCTAGCAGGTTTCTGATTTATGCTTTCGTAACACCTCCACCAGAACCTTTTACTAAGAGAATTCCTTGTCTGTTTCTTGCAAGTCCTCTTGAGCACTGAATGCATAATTTGCAGATACCTTCAAATCTTTCCTTAGAGATGTCTCCCTTTCCCACAATGTTCAATAGTTCCATTGAATCCTCACGAAAATATTGAAGGAGGATAATTTTTAGAATTTCCTTATCCAGGTCAGAGTGACTTGACCTCTGTAAGGTGTACTTGAATCATTCCACGCAATCTTCCAAACTCTCATCTTCTTTTTGTGTGAACTTGAAAAGTTCCTCCTTAATGTTCTGGGATTTATAGTAGTCCTAGTATTTTTCCAGAAAAGATGTTCGCATATCATCCCATGTGGAAATAGATCTTCCTCCAAGGCCCATGAACCATTGCAGAGTCGTTCCTTTTAATGTAGTAGGAAATTGTTTTAACTTTTGGGCCTCCGTCGTGTAGTCATACCCTCAACACACTATGTCAAATTCGAATAGAAATGTGTCGGGATATTTTGAAGCAAGCCCATGAAAGTTTGGCAAGGCTGCTAATGGAATAGGCTTTGTGGGCACACCAACTCCCAGGTCTCCGATTGGAAACTCTATAATGGAGGTTGTGGGAGCCATAAATATCTTCCAATAACTGATGGGTATTTCACCAGGCTCTGTAGGAGATAGCTAAGGCTTCCTTATGCCTTGGATCCAAGTTTCTTTAGCAACACTTCCCTGATCCCTTGGTGGTCCAAATACTCCTTCGATCCCTTCTCCTGCGTTCAGATGACTTGATCCCTCGACTACAACCTTCTCTCTCTTGCTAGAGTGGTCTGACTCTGTCGAGGTTGTGCTTGTGATCTCTTCCCCCTCTGTTACCATCATAATATTTCCTTGGTCAGGTATGCTACTAGATGTTTCTTCAATTGTTGGAGGGACCTGTTGTGTCGTATCACCCAAGAATGTTGTAGACAACACTGGTTGATCTATTGATTGTCCCTCAGACTTCACTCTTCATGCCCTTGGTCTCACGGCTATGCAAGATGATGTTTTTGATTTAGCCTTTTCTATAATTTATTGGATGTAGGTCTTTCTTCCTAAATATAGTCCTCCCTTCTTTGGGGATTTCCCTCTGCCCCCGTTATTCGATTCTTTGTTCATAAAAGTGTTGGTATGATGGAGGTTCTTGGCATGAACCTACAATGCTTTAGTATTGAAGTAAGGTATCAAAGGACCATTCCTTCCCCAAGACAAAAGATCTTTCGAAAAAGAAAGGAAGCTAACAAAAAAACAAGAGTTTAAGGTTCAGGGCCCAGAGCAGGGCATCAAAGGACTCTTCCCTCCCCTGGACAAGAATAAACACACCATGAAAAGATCTAATACTTTTGATATCTAAAGCAGGGCGTCAAAAGACTCCTCCCTCCCTAGGGTAAAATATAGGGTT
Organism: Picea engelmannii; assembly: GCA_009831015.1. Classification (NCBI taxonomy): domain Eukaryota; kingdom Viridiplantae; phylum Streptophyta; class Pinopsida; order Pinales; family Pinaceae; genus Picea; species Picea engelmannii. Next base: position 6,606 of record ML801790.1, read on the forward strand.
TCCAAAAAAAGAAACACAAGGTTTTGAAAGAAATAAATCTAACTCAGGATCCAGAGCAAGGCATCAAAAGACTCCTCCCTCCCCAGGACAAGAGATTGGCAAAAACAGAAAAGAAAAAATAAAAACAAGCGGAAAGAACACATATGCTTAGGACCTGAAGCAGAGTGAGAAAACATGTTCTCTCCCCAGGATGAGAGATTGACCCTCTGGTTGGTCTGGATCATTGTCTTGAACCTTGTTAGCCTCCCTGGAAACGACGCCAAAATGTTGGTGTCTAGGTATGAATGATTTATTCACCCTTTTCCTACATTAATTTATCAATCCGGGTGTGTATCCTTTCAAGGCAACGTGCAAGGTATATGCAGGGGCAAGAGTACAATTCGTTCTAGCCAAGGGTTCATGATTGATATTCAAAGCATTACTGTCATACTAGATTAACTACAACATTCAAAGAGTAATCATAAGAATCACACACTATAACAGCAAGCATAAACTAATAAATAACACACACACAAAGACACAGAACCTGATCAAAAGAGTGGGCCCAACTCTCTGATCAGGGTTGCATTAGTCACAATGAAGATGAAGACAACAAAATAGGTAGTGTTTTATAAATCTGAAAAGGGTTATTACAATCTCAATGGGGACATCCCCAGTTATAGGAATAAACTGTCTTTTATACATCGAGAGGGAGAACAACCTCTTTCCCCAAAACATGGTAACCGTATCCCCAAAGATACACATTAATTGGAACATCACCAATACCAGATAGACAAGATCAGCGAGATGCCCAAGATGGTTTAGGGATATGTGACTCTAGCTGCGTGGCCTCCTTATGGTTTGGTTGTTGCTGTCAATAGCGGATCTACTGCGGGATGAAGCCTTGTTCCTGTTCTCCAAAAGTTGTGGTCAAACATTCTTTTTAGTGTTGCGAATAGGCAAAACTCTACAACTTTATTTCATTAATAAAATATTCCAATAGACAAGGTAGGGGTATTTACCTTACAGGTTTAGCATAGTAAACATAGGTAAATAAGTGCAAAAAGGTCAAAAAGGTAATGGAAATGCAGTAGAAAGACAGCCCAATTTGGTGCCCAACAGGGGGTCCAGTTCAACATGGCGAACACAACTAAAATGTATATGTAAGTGAAGGTGCCACCCTTTTCCTAAGATTCCTCGCAAGACACCAAGAGTTCTTCTAGTAAGTAAATGCACCAATTGAACACAACATCATTCGCGCAAAAATATGTCATTGATAAGGCATCCAATGTACATTCTCATTTGTAATACGACCACATGACCTTGCTAGCAATTATGTAGCAAGTGGTATTGACTGTATCAGGTAGAATGGGGTCAATATTGGTTGTGCACCCCCCCTCTGCGTATGAAATCATTCATACAAACATGGTTCTCCCTTTTTCTTCCCATGCTTGTTGGGACCCTGAAATACTTTGGATACATCCTCGCCTTCAATGGATAATTCAGTAAGTTGATGGATATCCTCTGCATAAATTGGGTATCTTCTATCCAACCACATGATCCTATTATTTAACTCTCTAATGAGGAACTTGGTACATCTCACAACCTCACCAATAGTTCCAAAAACTGGAAAATATCTGAGATTCATAATAGTGGAGTTAAAAAGGTTGATGAACTCTAAATTGTTGGTTGTGGAGCCTGATCATCTTCCTGATTCAGAGGTCTTTTGTTTTTAGCTATGTTTATACCCCATGAAGTATTTACACCCCATAACTATGTACACTCTTCCATGCGGGGGAGTGCAGAGGAGGGTTACTCCCTCTGAAGGGTTCGGGGGCAAGCGACCCCCTGAAGGAAAACTTTCCTTGTAAATATATATTGTAATTTCATTGTAAATTTGGACCGTTCATTATAAGGTCACAGATCTAATGATAGAAATTATGTTACTATTTTTTTCTCTAGAAGGAAACCCTCTTTTATGAGGGAAATGTATTGCAACTATGCATGATGACGAATATTGTATTTTGAGATAGGAGACCGTGAGAAAAAGAAGAGGAAGTTACAACAGGTTTGTTGTATGTTGTATCCCTTCATTTGCTGGATAATAATACTGAAAGGACCTGGCAATTTCTCTGGTGGACATAGCCCACACTGGCTGAACCACATAAATCTGTGTCTCTATTGTATTGTGTATCTTTTTTGTTTTGTTTCCTCATTTGTTTTATTTTATTTCTCCATGGTCCTGTTTTTATAACAAGTGGTATCATAGTGAAAGGTAACTCACAGGAAGGGAGGGTTCCTGGTTCGAGTGGGAGCAATGGTATAAGATGGAAAGTTTAGGGTCAAGAAATTTAATGGAAAAAACTACCACTTATGGAATATGTAGATGGAATATTATTTATATCAGAAGGATCTATTCCTACCATTGGGCAGGCTAGCAAAGAATCCAACAACCATGAAGGACAGAGAATGGGAGATTCTTGATAGAAAGGCTCTAGGAACGATACATTCGAGCCTGGAAGCATCTGTGGCTTTCAATATTTCGAAATAAAGGACAACAAATGCTTTGATAGATGCATTGTCTAAATTGTATGAAAAATCCTCGGTGTCCAATAAGGTATTTCTAATGAATATATTATTTAATATGAAGGTGTCAGAAGGTGGGTCTGTTGCAGATCATTTAAATTATTTTAATACGGTTACTAATCAACTAAGTTATGTAAAAGTGGACTTTGATGATGAGGTCAAGACTCTTCTAATATTGTACTCATTGCTAGAAATATGGAATGACTTGGTCATGGTTGTAAGTAACAGTGTGTGGCCTTGGAGGTTTCTCTCAACCTCCCGGAGACCCACCACTGGTACTACTAGATCTGCTACAACCGGGATGCCTCTGCGACGTCCTGGTACCGGTATATCAGCCAGGCATACTGCTCCCTTGTCTGCATGTTGAAAACAATACATCTATTAGAACTCTTTTACATACCCAAAAAAATATATACATCAAAAACTTTAAAAACAAAAACTAGACAAGGTATGGCTCAGTCCCTTACCTGACTCATCCCAGTCTTCCCCTGCAGGCAAAATCAAGTCCATACTCCCACGGAAATATACATCACCATAAGGGAAGTCCTCTATCCAGAGGTACTACCGTCTTAGCCAGGCAAAGAAATCACCAGTAAAATGGAACTCTGACTCTGACACTAGCCTTGGAGACAGACTAGTCCACCTTTCCATCCTAGGTTCATCCATTGGTTGTACTACCAGTGCTATCTGAGGTTGCATATGAGGGATGTGCTCTAGAAAAAATGAGACCAAAAACGATCCATAACCGAACTGCTTCTTACCAGTCCTACACCGTGAGATCTGTTCCTTCACATTCCAAAGGAACGCTGCACTCCAGTTGAACAGTTTTGGCTCCAAACACTGAACACCGTAAGCTACCTGTGATCTTGATGCCAGATGAGCGCTAGTACTTCCTGTCACACTCGTGATAGAAAATAATATAGACCGGAGAGGCAGATCTCGAATATCCTTAATAGGGATTCTGCCCCCTACCAACCTTGCCCCTGGAGCGCAGTGGCGTGCCAGATACACATCCACCTGCTCAGGTAATGCCCTCTGCCCAGTGAAATATATGGGGACCCCTCTTTTCAAGAGGCTGGTCAAAAAGTACACGTCTTCTAACTTGATGGTCAAAAGTTGTGTACCAATATGGAATCCTTGTTCTGCAACGTCCCAGAGGCTAATCATATGCTCAAGTAATAACATCTCTCTCTTCATTTTTTGCAACTTGAAAAACTTGAGCAAGCCACAAGATCGTAAAGAAGCCCGTGTACGAGGACTCCGTAGAGCGGCTAAGTCATCCATCTCATGCTCTCTCTCTTTCCATTCAATCATGATTATCGAAGTTACCTACAAAACAAAAAATCAAGAAATTCGTCATTTCCATGTTTTGGCAATTTCGACGATTTTCAAAAGAAATTTAAAACATGAAATAAGATGCCCACATCATCTAAAAGCAACCAATCACTCTTTTTAACCACCACGCCTTCCCCTAAACATTTAACATTTATCAAACATTGATGAAAATGTTTTAAAAATTAAAAACGACTTTGGGGGCTGCGTGGGCACTTGGGAGGATTTTTTATGAGTTCTTTTACTAAAAACGACCTATCTAATTAACCATAAGTATTTTGACATCTTAACCATCCTTCTTTAAAGCATTTTTTGTAAAAGAATTCCCCCTTTCCATTAGTTTTTGAAGGAGGCCGATTTGGTTCTAATTGGGGCGACTTAGGGCTTCGTGTTTTAAAATAAATAATGCTATGAAAATGGATGTAAAACCATGCAATTGAAAGAGCAAGAGATGGACACCTACCTGGTTCAAACGGTGAGCAAAAGGGTGGACCGTAGCTCCGACAGTGAGAAAAACGAAATTTGCTTCAAAATGAGATTCTCAACTATTCCAAAAATCCTTGCAAATGAAATGGTAAATGAATTTTCAAATCAATTGTTATTTATACAATTTCATTTTTTATAAGGTATGGTCATTTTTGGGTTTCTCTAATGATGTAATGGCTTCACTAAACCTTGGTTTGTAGCTCTGGCATCGCAGGTTTCCTGGCAGTTCTGATGAATTATTCACCTTGTCGCACTTATGAGCATAGTCTTAGTTCGTTCTCGAGCTCAACAATATGAGAACGTAACCGGGTAAACTTTTATCTCTTGTTCTGACCTATACAGATATGAACACACGAAAAAGGAACCCCCCTGGAGTCTCCTTTAAATCCTTTTCAGACTCTCTAAATATGAAAAGATTGTCGAGTGATCTTGCTTTCTTTCACACTCGTTAAAAGGTCAGAAAGAGCGTCTTTCGAGCGATAGTTTAACCCTTTTTTGGTCTCGTTGGAATACTGTACGAAAAAGGAACTGAGAGAGTTCTCTTTTAAGTGTTTTTCCAAACTCTATAATCCCGAAAAACCTTCGAGTTTTCTGTCTTTGGACTCGTTAAAGCACACATCGACATACCCATATGGGATCGAACCCTTACTTTTTCTGGTTCATTAAACAAAGGAAGAGGGACTTACCGAAGGTGAGTTATATCGAGCATGTGTTATCCTCCTCGAGCTCATTAAATAAAAAAGAGGTACTCATCTATCTGGATGGGGGAAAAATTGAAAGGAGCAAGCCAAGCAGTCTCTTGAGAACATCATCCAACACTTCTTAGAGTCTCCCTTGAACATGGCACTTTGTCATTTCCACATATCATAATCCACTGAACCTCTGCACTGAGCCAATCCTTTGAGATCCTTTCGCTCCTTTGGGTCACCCGACGCAATTAACGATACCCACTGCATAGTTTTGTTCCATGTCATGTTTTGTTGTTGTGCCTCAGTGTTCAAGGGAAGTATCCGCCTCGAGAGTCAGCCATCCCAAATATCTTGCCTCAAAACCTGTGTCAACCCATGTCCATTTGATCTGCCAATCACATCTCCATGTCTGTTTCGTGTCGTTGATGGGGGATACATCAAGGCCCTCCCTCAACGAGTCTATTCCTGTCGACTCCAACACATTATCTAGGAATCAGACTTAGAAAATAGTTAGTACTTTGGGACCTACATGCCTCAATGGCAGGCCTCCTCACATTCGACAGTAGGTTTACATCATTGACCTCTGATCGAATGATTCCATGGGTGTTCGACTTCAGCTCATCTACTCACATTCGCTGGAATGTACTAGGGTACCTTGGGAATCATTGACATTAATGGTGATCTCCCTCGCACTTGTTAACAGTTCACACCATTGACTGGTAATCAAGTGGTTTCTGCCATGTTCGACATTAGGACATCTATTCACATGGTTAGATTCGTACCATATTGGGATTGGTAAGAAGACCCTGGGTTGAGCAATCACTTTGATATATGCTTTGCCCAGGCTATGAAGGAACTTCTATTTGGACAAAAAACACATACACTGTAACATAGATCCACTTTGTATTGGTCGTGGATATGTCTTGTCATCTCGTAGATCCACTGTGTATTCTTCATGGCTACGATCAGTCTGAGTCATCAGAGTATAGATCCACATTGTATCTTCGGTGGCTATACCTTTTTATCAATACAATTATGGATCCGCAGTGTATTTTATGGCGGCCATATCTTGCAAAGTCTTGATCCCCAAGCATAGGTATGCCTGCCTTGGGTTTTGAAATATGTCACGATATTTGTTGGATGTTTGTGTGCAGCTTCTGTCAGGTTCTCCGAGTCTATACCCTTGCTTGGATGTCTACAAATTATTTCAGTTATCAGTTGACATCTTCTAACTTCATACTTTGGGGGGCAATCTGTTACACGTCAAAATTACTCAGTTTGACAAAGTGTCACATGTTCCTCTCAATTGTCGTAAGTGTCGCATCTTCTTTACAACTTTCGCAAGTGTCGCAAGTTGGTCATAAGTGTTGCAAATGATGTTCAGACATACTGCCATGTCAACGACACTAAGGAGACACTTATAGCATCTCATATGCTTGATTTGAAGAAGGAGAACTGGTTTACTAAAGACAAATAACTCTTGACACCTGAAGAGGGTTCTGAAACAGAGGTTTTGAGGAGGAGTGCTCCCCTATATCAGCCCTAGGAGCACTAGTGCTCCCCTACAAGGCTTCAGGTAGCATTATAACGCTCCCCTGCCCCCTCTGGAGGAGCACTGCTCATCATGAAAGCGTTGGTGCCCTCCCAAATCTTGTCAGGGAGTGCTATAGCGCTCTGATGCCCCTTCTAAGGGAGCGCTGCCTAATCTGAGGTAGTAGTTGGCTCGTTGAGGAGAATAAGGGGAGGATCTTTCGAGATTCGGAGGCAGTTGTATCTGAATTCTTCGTTTCATCAAGATATCCTTGATCTAAGGAGAAGGTTCCCAACTTGTTCTAAAGATAACTCAAGAGGTTAAGCTCCTTTTAACCTATATAAACAGGCTCTAAGATGGTGGAAAAGGGGGAAGAATTGCTAGCATGTAACCTATGGTCTTGGAGGAAATACACATTCAGACAGAAGAGAGTGATCAGTGAAGCTGCTGTTATCCAAGTTGTGGATCTTTCAGGCAAGGGTTAGACAAAGAGGAATTGACGAAGCTGTCGCATTCACATCTACGATTGTAAGTACTGCTGTCGTTATTCTCATTAATATGACATGCTTGGCCTGTTTCTTTCTAGTTTGTGTCTAATGTCATATGAACTTATCATTAATTGATAGATATGTTTTCAAGCTAATATCAATAGAGTAGGAAGTGGTTGTATCTTGTTTGTCTGCAGAACTCAACGAGGAGCAAAGCATTGGAGCGCAACTCGGAGTGTGTAGGGACAAACATCGATAAAAAGTTACTTATGTCATCCTTCCTTCTCATGTGTTAGTTTAGATAGATTTGAAAGGAAGTCAGTGTCCACGTTAAGCATTTTCTGTCTAGAGTTAGGGTCAAGCTCTTAGAGGCGATCTACCTGTCCGTAGGGAGATTTTCCTACAACAATGTCTAACCACCTCCAACAACTTCAATAACTACTTTCTTGGGATCAGGAACAATCCAGGTCAACTCTACCCTATGGGACATGGAGGTCTTCTCATGGCACCACCTGGATCAGCTGAACGGTCTAATGGATAGGTCATGGGGGATCTGGTGTGCTTGACATGGAAAGGGGAAAGGGAGTGATGACGGAAACAACAGGGGTGAGACACATGGAAAGAAGAAGGTGCAAAGTTGATGGGATAAGATGGAAATGGGGGACAGACTATTTATCGAAGGCTGACGTGGAAAGGAGCTGAACAGATGTTGGAGGATGAGGAGGGGCCAAAGGGAATGGGCCCTGTCATGTGGTCAAGTGGAGAACATGTTAGAAAAATTGGACCACGGAGCAATAAAATAAAACAAATGCAGAAACAAAACACAGAAGACACACAATATGAGATAGACACAGATTTATGTGATTCACCCAGTGTGGGCTACGTCCACCAGAGAAATTGCCAGGTCCTTCCTTTATTATTATCTAGCAAATGAAGGTATACAACCTACAACAAAACCCGCTGTAACTTCCTCTTATTTCTCTCACAGTCTCCTCTCTCAGAATACAATATTCACCATCATCCATAGCCGCAATACATTTCCCTCATAAAAGAGGGTTGCCTTCTAGGGAAAAAAACCCTAACATAATCTCTACCGTTATATCTATGACCTTATAATGAATGGTCAATATTTATAATGAAATTACAATATACTTTTACAAGGCAATTTTTGCTTTGGGGGCTTCGCCCTCGAACCCCCACTGGGGACCTGCTTGCCCCTAGACCCCCCAGCCGGGGGGATAGCCCCCCCAAACCCCGCAGAGGGGGTACCCCCCCTCTGCACTCCCACACATGGAAGAGTGCACATACTTCTGGGGTGTAAATACTTCATGGGGTATAAACACGGTTGAAAGCAAGGACCTCTGAATCAGGAAGATAATCAGGCTCCACAACCAACAAAACAGATGGCAGGGGAGGAA
>ML801790.1:15232-79357 GCA_009831015.1 Picea engelmannii
CCCCCCCCCCCCTTGTTAAAGCCAGACTGGTGAGGGGGCTCTGTAATGAAACCTCAACCACAGATCTAGGTGGGCAGATCTCGACCGTCCGAAATGGCCTGCTCATTAAAATGATGCACCCACCCTGTAAACTTTGGAAAAGTGGGTTTTTTGGATCTCTTTCTTCACCCAAGGGGACACTTCTTTCAGGAGAGCACCCCCTACATGATTATGTGCTAACACCATACATGCAAATTAGGGATTTTTTTTGGTGAGGTATTCCAACCCTAAAACCATCTAGAAAAGTGTGCCCTCCCTCAAGGATCATTTTGGCACCTTCAACGCAACTTTTCAGTGGATAGATCTCCCAAAAAGTGAAACCCTAGTCTCACAAAGTACCAGAAGTACCAGAAAATGAGAGTACCAGAAGTACCAGAAGTACCAGAGTACCAGAGGTACCAGAAAACTAGAAGCAACAGTCTAGAAATCAACAGATCAATTTTGACAGGGTAAAAGTTGGATTTTCAGAAATCTAACTGCACCAGCTTACTCGTCTCAGCTCAACGCATCTATCCCTTGGATCAGAATTTCAAATTTTGAAGTTTGAAAAATTAGTGTTTTCTCATAAAACCCTAAGTTGCAGTTGTAGTTGTAGTATTAGAACCAGTTATAGTATCAACTATAGTTGCAGTATCAGTTGCAGTTGTAGTTGCAGTCGTATTACTAGTTGCAATCAACCTTGAAGTTTTTAAGAGTTGGTAATGATTACCACTACTGCCAGATGATGCCATTACCAACAAATACTATCAGAGGTATGTACTCACATATGTTTAAATGGTTAAACTTAAAGAGTATTTTTAGGAGAAGGGATCTCTTGCCATAGATCCAAAAGGATCTCAAGATCCAACACATTTAGAGGAATGATGCAACCCAGGTGTGATTATTCTGATATGCATCCATTTGTTATATTGATCAATGTTGCATGTTGTAGCTATGACCATCATTCTAACCTTTTCTGAATCAAGGTATTAGATGGATTAAAATTTGTGATCACAGAGATTATCCTCTAAACCAACCTTCTGTCAAGATAATGTATTGTCTTAGTACAAAAGATAGGTTGAACAAAGCACTCGTCATCTTGAGTGAAGGAGACTCAGAAGAAAATAAAGCACTCTTTCCTGAGGAAAAGGCTCCAGGTTTGATTAATCAAGTTAATAAGATTCAAAGGTGCACATGACAAGTTGATGACTATAGTTGAGATAGAAGTCTTTGTAAAGTATCATACTTGATAGCATGTGAGCATATAGAGGTAAATGCTTAATGTAATCATTTGTCTGATACAACTAACACCTCCTCTAGGAAGAATCTTATGTGTTAGTTCCAGGTTTCCATGGAGGAATGTTTTATCACAACACTTTGAGAGTGTTGACCTCATTTTCGTATTCTATTCCTTACCTTTATTCTTTTCTTCAGAAAAATTACAAGTGATAGCTCTAAAGGAGATACTATGATGATTGTTCATGCTATTGCTTTATATTATCAAAAGGATATTATTCTTGCTTGTTGTTTTGTTGACCTTGCTCAAGGTCATAGGTAATAACCCTGAGGAAGCTATAGTAAATATTGTAGAAGGAAACGTGCTAAAGGAGAGACCATAATTGAAGCAATCATCATTGGAAAAGAAGAAGGTGGCTTGCATAAACTAAAGGGTCACTCAGAAGTTGCCATGACCCACGCCATTGAGAATCCATGTTAACTTTGGCATAGAATAATAGCTCACATTAACTACAAGGTGATACCATACATATAAGAAGTGGTCACAAGTTTACCAGAACTCAAGGTTGACCATGAAGGCATATGCAATGGATGTGCACAAGGGAAGAACATCAAGAATCCTTTTTCGAAGAGATACAACAAAGCAAAAGGAGTCCTAGAAATCATTCATTCATATGTGTGTGGCCCAATGCCATCGTCCTCCATAAGTGGGTATGTATATTATGTATCATTTATTGATGATTATTCTCGTAAGACCTGGTTGTATCTCTTGAAATCTAAAGATGAAGCATTCTGCAAATTTAAGGAATTCAAAGCCTTGATAGAGAATCTTTCTGAAAGAAATATCAAGATACTCAGGTCTGATAATGGAGGAGAATACACCTCAAAAGAGTTCATGAACTTCTGCAAATATGTTGGGATCAAGAGGGAACTCACTACTCCCTATAATCCTCAACAAAACGGTGTGGCTGAAAGAAAGAACAAAACGATAATGTAAGCCATGAAGGCCATGATCCACGATCAAGATCTTCCTATGTGCTTATGGGAAGAAGCTACAATGATAGTCGTGTATTTGCAAAATCAATTGTCCCATAGTACAATTGGGTTCAAGACCCCAGAAGAGATGTTCACCGGAAATAAGCTAGAGGTAAGCCATATCAAAATATTTGGCTGCCCAGTTTTTATACATATTCTGAAAGAGAAGAGAAACAAGTTGGAACCTTCAGGAAAGAAGGAAATATTTGTGGGATATTGTGAGGTATCCAAGGCCTTTAGAATTTACATACTAGGTCACTACGACATTGAGATCAACAGGGATGTGAAATTTGATGAAGATGCAACACTCAATAAATCGAGAAGATGCCAGCTTGGAGAAGTATGTGAAGAAGAACCCGTAATCCCCAAAATTGTAGAATCAATGAGGGAGGTTCCCAGAGCTGAAAAACTAGTGAGGGAAGATGTAGTTTCCCCTGATGAGGAAATTCCAGAATACCATGACATAGTAGAATTTCAAGAACCGCCTCAGATGATGATCCTCCATAAAAGAAATCTATCTTGGGCTAGAGAGCTTAGTCAATATGGAGAGAAGTATGGTGTTCCCCAAGGAACCACGAGACAGGTGAAAATACCAAATCCATTCTCCAGTTAAACGACTTTTATGTGTGACCTTCTAGAGAAGGAGCCTACCTGCATTGAAGAAGGAATTCAGATGAAAGAATGGGTAGATTCTATTACAGAGGAATACCAATCCATAATAAAGAACGATGTATGGGAAATAGTTCCCAGAATGAATAACAATGATGTGGTATCTTCCAAATGGCTCTTCAAAATAAAACATGTTGCTTATGGAAGTATTGAGAAGTATAAAGAAATCTTTGTAACTCGTGGCTTTTCTCAAAAAGAAGGCATTGACTATGAAGAGACATTTTCTCCTGTAGCCAAACACACTTTGATTAGAACCATCATAGCCCTTACAACTAAGATGAAGTGGAAGTTACACCAGATGGACGTAAAGATAGCTTTCCTAAATGGTGTTATTGAAGTGGAAGTGTATATAGAGCAACCTCAAGGATTTGAAGTTGAAGACAGGAAGACTCATGTCTGCAAGTTGAAGAAATCCTTGTACAGATTGAAGCAAGCTCCTAGAGCTTAGTATGGCTAGATAGACAGTTTCCTGATGAGCTTGAGCTTTACCAAGAGTAAAGAATATTCTAACCTCTACTTCAAGGTTATGAACGATGAGCCAGTGATATTACTGTTATATGTGGATGACTTATTCTTAACTAGAGAAGAAAATCTCATCACTGAATGTAAGAAGAGACTTGCCTCAGAATTTGAAATGAAAGACCTTGGCCTAATGCATTATTTATTAGGTCTTGAGGTATGGAAGAGTCTAGGGAGGATTTTTATTAACCAAGGGAAGTATGCAGTCGAAATCGTGAAGAGATTCAACATGTTGGAATGCAAGTCCATGAATACACCCATGGAAGCAAAGCTGAAGCTGTTGGTCGACACTTCGTCAGAATTGATTGATGCCATGCTGTACAAACAGATTATTGGATCACTGAACAAACATTTGTTTTTTCATGAACACCTTGAATCGATTTCTAGTAGAACCCATACATGTTCACCTAGTGGTTGCAAAACATGTGATGAGGTACCATAAGGGTACAATAGATTGTGGTCTCAGCTATGATGGAGTTCATGATTTCACATTGAGTGGATATACTAATGCATATTGGGCAGGAAGTGCTTTGACAGGAAAATCACTTCAGGATGTTGTTTCAGTTTGGGATCAGCCATGATCTCATGGAAGAGTAGAAAGAAATCCAACATTTCTCTCAGCATAATAGAAGAAGAATATATTGTTGCATGTTCTACCAGCTACGAAGCTATATGGCTTCGAAAGTTGTTGACCAATCTATTTGACCTAGAGATGGAAGCAACCACGATCCTATGTGACAACCAAAGCTACATAAAGATGATAGAGAATCTTGTATTCCATGACAGTTCGAAGCACATAGATATTTGATATCATTACATCCATGACATGGTGCAGAGAGGAGCCATAAATCTCCAGTACTTTAGCACAAATGAACAGGTTGTTGATGTGTTAACCAAGCCTCTATCTCGTGTAAATTTTGAGTACTTTTGAGATAAGCTTGGTATAGTCTGAAAGGACCTTCCTTGAAAGGGGGAGTAGTTGCTCTGATAAGACATCTCTTGCTTCCAGCCTTATTGTTGTGACGTAAAGCAAGATGATGTGATGAGACTAGAACCATGCTTCCAGCTTGACAGCTGCAACGTAAAGCTAGTCTTGTATCCTTCTTCCAACTTGATTGTTGTGATGTAAAGAAGGATGAGTATCTTACTTCCAGCTTTATTGTTGTGACATAAATCAAGACGATGAGATGAGACTAGCACTGTGCTTCCGTCTTGACAACTGTGACGTAAAGCCAGTCTAGTATCTTGCTTCCAACCTGATGGTTGTGACGTAAAGTAAAGGCGATGTGATGAGAATAGTACCGTGCTTCCATCTTGACAGTTGTGACATAAATCCACTCTAGTATCTTGCTTCCAGCTTAAGTGTTGTGACATAAAGCAAGACGTTGAGATGAGACTAGTATTGTGCTTCCATCTTGAGAAGCTCTGACATAAAGTCGGTCTAGTATCTTGCTTCCATCTTGATTTTGTGACGTAAATCAAGACGAGTACTAAGCTTCCAACTTGATAGCTGTTACATAAATCGAGTCCTGTATTATGATGAGCCAACCTTGTGTTGTGATGATGATGATGTATTAGTTTTATACTAATACATATTGATGTAGATGATGATTGCATTCCCTGAGAATGATGATGCTTCCAATGAAGAAAACTTTCGATGATTTATAGATATGCCAATCTATGTTCCAAGATGATATTGATGATGTTGTCCTCTCACCCACTTGATGATGTTGATGATGTTGTCCTCTATCTCTTGCCTGATGCTGTTGAATAATACCCTTCTTGTTAAGGGGGAGTGCTGAAATAATGTAACTACAAAGTGTATTCTTATTATTATTTGATATATTATTCATAGGATCAATCCCCATTGTGGATTGATCATGTCGGCTATTATAAAAGGATCAAATCCCCTTTTGTGGATTGGTCATAATATAATTGTAATAGGAAAAAGAAGAAGTTGACCCCAGAATATATCAAAGAGGCCCCAAAATATAATAAAGGTGGTTATAACCACCAAGATTAAGAAGTCGGACCTTCCAGTGAAGAGACACTTCACACATGCCAAATTAGTATAAATAAGGAGGCTAGTGCCTCACTTAGACACACCTCACTTGCTCATTGAGAGACAAGTTTTAGAGCTTCTATTGGAGAAGCGAGAGAGAGAGTGGCACATATTTGGGAGAGGATCTTCTGTATTAGCTTGAGTTATCTCTTGGCATTGTATTGGCTATCTATAATAAGGAAGTTTTGTTGGGTTTTCTTCCCCTAGAGGGTTTCCCAGGATAAATGTTGTGTCTCTTGTGATTGTGTGTTTCTCAGTGATCTTGTCTTATGTTGTTGTTATCTATTGAAATGAAAAAAACTATAATAATGGCTTAAACATTAACACTTAGTACCTCTGAGAAACAAAAGAGGTGAAATTACGTTGTGCCTATATTTATGAAATTTGAATAATGTGTCTCTAAAAGACCACTAACCCATTCCCAAAATGGAATACATATTGCAAAAGGTAGCAGGATATCACAAGATGTCCATGTTGGATGACTTCTCAGGATATAACCAAATCATGGTCCACCTAGATGATAGAGAGAAGACAAATTTCACCACTCCATGGGGAACATTCATGTATGCTAAGATGCCATTCAACCTAATGAACGTTGGTGTCACTTTCCATAGGGAAATAGACATCACATTTTCTTATGGGAAGGAAATATTCATCGTGATTTACCTTGACGAAATCATAGTGTATTCTTCCTCTGACAAACAACACCTCGAGCACCTAAAGAGGGTTTTCCAAAAGTTCAGAAAATTCAACATATCACTGAACCCAAAGAAGTCTCATTTCACGGTGGAAGAGGGAAATCTTTTGGGGAACATCATTTCCAAAGAAGGGATTAAAATAGACCCCAACAGAGTTGAAGGGATATTGAATATCGACACCCCACGCAGTAAAAAAGAGGTACAGTCCTTCTTGGGTAAGGTGAACTTTTTGAGAAGGTTTATCCCAAACCTGGCGGAAATCATAAAACATATAACTTATATGCTTAAGAAAGGAAATGAGATTAAGTGGAATTCATAAGCCAAGAATTCCTTCGAAGATATCAAGGTAGCTTTGACTAAATCCCCTGTGTTATCCAGCCCAGACTTTACGAAGGATTTCCTGCTTTTCTCATTTGCCTCGGAACACACTATTGTCAGGGTACTATTGCAAAAGGATGAAGACGATTTTGAGAAACCCATAGCCTATTTCATCTAGACACTACGGGATGCTCCCCTAAAATATGACATTATGGAAAAGCAAGTGTATGCCTTAGTAAAATCTCTAAAGGAATTTAGGACGTACATATTACATTCCCACATCATTGCCTGTGTGACTAACAGTTTACTAAAGGATATCCTGACTCAGCCTAACCCGAAAAGATGGAGAGGGAAATGGATAGAAGCCATGTTAGAATATGACCTTGAGATCAAACCAACAAATATGGTCAAGGGTTAGGGCCTCACAAAGTTGATGGCATAGTTAGACTGTGACGCGGTAGGTATGAACTTCATTGTCGATCTGTCGGAATTCCCCCAAGAAGAAAGGGCTACACATATACCTTAGCGCTTCATTTATTCACCGTGGTATGCAGACATCATATATGTTTTAGAAAATGTCCAAGCCCCTCTGGGTGTGAGCAATACTAAGGCAAGAGTTCTCAAGATGAAGATGGTTAAGTTTTGTGTTTTGGATAATTTGCTTTATTGGAAAGATCTTAGAGGAATACTATTGAGTTGTCTACTAGAGGACGAGGTGAAATGAGCCATACAATAGTTTCACAAAGGCGACCATGGAGGACACCATTGTTGGAAGACCACCACGCACAAGATATTGAGGGTAGGATATTACTGGTCGATGATTTTTATCGATGTATATAAAGAGGTCTCCACCTGTCATGAGTGCCAAATTTTTTATGGGAGGAGAAAGATATATCCTATGCCATTAAATCCAATCTCAGTCGAGGCACCTTCCATGCATTGGTGGCTAGATTTCATAGGAGAAATAAACCCACCATCCTCTGTGCAGCATAAATGGGTTCTCACAGCCATCGATTATTTTACAAAGTGGATCAAGGAAGTCCCCACAAAGCAAGCCACCGATGCAGTCATCATAAAGTTCCTAGAGACAAACATTTTGTCAAGGTTCGGATTCCTTGTAAAGATCGTAACAGATAATGCGACCACGTTCAAGTCTAAAAGGATGGAGAAGTTCTATCAAGACTATAACATAACCTTGGGACATTCCATGACATATTATCCACAGGGAAATGGGTTAGAAGAATCCTCGAATAAGAGCCTGACCAGAATCATCAAAAGGCTCTTGCAAATCAACAAGAGACCCTGGCATAAGAAGATTATCTACGTGCTGTGGGTAGATCAGATCACCACCAAAAAATCAATATCAACATCACCTTTTTAGATTGTTTACGGCACAAACATGATCTTCCCTACTGCGCTGGGACCACCCATCAGAAAATTATTGCAAGAGTAGGAGGTCGAGCCGAATGATGTGAAAAGAAGGATACACCAGCTGGTTCACACCCAACAGGCAAGGGAACAGGTGTATAATTGATCTCAGATCCATCAAGAGAGGATAAAGAAATATTTTGACAAACATTCCAAGCAGGAAAATCTCTAGGTTGGAGATCTGGTGCTGAGATGGGATGCGAGAAATGAAGATAAATGAAAACATGGAAAGTTTGATCACCTTTGGATGGGATCATACAAATTCAGTGCGTACTGTGGAGACAATTCTTATTTCCTAAAAGGACCGGATGGAGAATGCCTTGGTTGGGGGCCTATAAATGACAGGTTCCTCAAACATTACATGATGTAATAAAATCTGTTTAAGTCATTCGTCATTGTAAATAGTCTCTTAATTTGCATTGAGTCAGTAGGTCAACAGAAAATTGAACCTCAAAGTGAAGGCCCTAATTTTATGCTAAAGTCTTAGAGGTTGTGTCATCGAGTACAATTTGTTTTTTTCGTCCGTCGTTTATATTACTTAGTATCTAGATGCCAAATAAAGCCCAATGGTCAGGAACCTCATGGTCTACTATTCTTTGCTACCTCATAGGGAGGATAGCATCCCCGTTGGAGCTAGTTGTTAGCATCGCCATTTTTCTTTCCATTTAGAGTCGATTTTGAGTCACGTCATGATCCATGCACCCAAACATGTGAAAGAGGGTACATAGCACCGTGAGGGTGAAGTCAACAAATGGTCAGTTGGCCCTTAGAAATGGGAAAAGGTGTCAGATTCAGAAACTATATACGTAGTATGAGCATGTATTTTCCAAAAAGGTCAAATCCTATTAAAATCCAGTCCTATGTACCCATGTCGAGTCAAATGGTTAATATAAGGTCTCGTCGGCAAGTGCCACAATTATTATCAGCTCATCATGAGGGCCAAAGGAATGAAGAATTACAATTTTCATATTATCCATGCATAGAAAGTCATATCACCTGCACTCCACATGCTAGGATTTTCCATGAAAAACCTGAAGGCTAACTTGAAAGATCTCATCACCATAAATTCATTGATTTCCAGCATGTTTTACTCTCTCAACCGATTCTCTATAAATCT
The DNA here is from genome assembly GCA_009831015.1 of Picea engelmannii. NCBI lineage: Eukaryota > Viridiplantae > Streptophyta > Pinopsida > Pinales > Pinaceae > Picea > Picea engelmannii. The sequence goes on from ML801790.1 coordinate 24,333, forward strand.
CAGATGCTAGGCGTGCTCCCCAGTCATAGAACCTGGTTCAAGTTGTTTTTCGTAGTTTTTTCTTTGCCCTTTCAATTGTTTCAAAACTACTCCCCAATATGTTCATTCAAAGTTGCACGCAGGGTATCCTTTGGTCACACCATGGCGGCTCCTCAAGTATAGAAAAGGGCATGTGGAGTGGAAAAACCACAAGGTCTAAACCTGAAAGAGATTGGGATTCTTTCGCGCCTGCAACAACCATTCCCAAAGATGTAGAGGAAACCATTCTTTCACCTACAAAAAAGATAAGTTTAAGACGTGGGATAGTTGAAATAGATAAATTCACACAGAAGAGGGAGATGACAGGAGCCTCCTCCTCCGAACAATATATGCCTCAGAGGAGAGGTTGGTCGAGAAAGAGTGGGGAGATCAAGAAGGTTCAAATTCCAGAAGGACGACGTGGTGGACTGATCGCTGAAGCAATACTCAGGCACGTCACCCAGCTAGAGCTCGTCAGAGATTTGAGATGGGAATGAAGGATCAAAACAAGGAAGGAAGGATCCACAGGAATGAATGAGGAAATGCCACCTCAACAGCTAAAGAAATAAAAGATGACAATTACCGAGTTGTATCAAGAGAACAGGTAATTAAAACGATAGCTAATGACAAAAACTATAGAGGCATCAACTACATAGAGTCACGGAGGGAATGTGTCATGGCTAAAAAGGAAGCTTAAAGAGCCTCAAAATGTTACTGTACAACTGCGAGAGGCACAAAGGATAGCAGAGGAAAATAACATGGAGCATCTCGGAGAGCGCGGGGTAGTCGAACAGGGAGCATGTGTGGCTCTCGCCAGCGCACAAGGAGAGAAATCTTAACGAGAGACATTCTTCTTCGCAACACTTTTGAGTGATAAGCATCCTCTAAAGCATCTCACCATTTTGATAACTGTCACAAGAATTGAACAGTTGTTATTGTACACAGATCTCCAGCTGATAGGCACATGATGGAAGGAAAAACCAATGTTGCAGACAACAAGCTTTGGAAAGATACCTATTCACTAGGATGCCTGATCATGAGATACATCGACACTTTTTTCCTATGTCGAATCTTGACCGACGATCAGATCATGTGGTGAAATCGAAGGTGGTTGTTAGTAGACATAAATGATTATTTATATTTTTAGATAGTTCCATACGAAGAGTTTTGGGCGCATGTGGCATGATTTTTTCTACTCTGGGTTTAGCAGTTAGAAAGCAGGGTAGCCCAAGCGGCACCCTCGCTTATATATTTCATCTTTTCGATGTAAGCCAGGTTGGTTGGCAATTTTGAGAAACAAATTCTATCATATGAAGTCTGAATATTGACCAAAATTTAATGCAAAGGTCCTATGATTTGATGAAAATATTCTAGTTGTGATAGTCAGATGTATTGTGTCTCTTTCTCTGTGTATGTGCTTCCTGTTATCTTTTATTTCATATCTCATATCGTCTATTTCAAAATGAATTTTCGAACCTATAGAATTTTTGTAATGTTCCCCTTGTTCACACCACTTAGACAAAACATTTTCCCCTCAAGGTAACTCTGAACTCATCCACAACGATGCTCTTGAGTTACTTCTTGTGTTTTTTCTCCCACCACACTTTACGGTTTACACTGAAGGTTGTTGTGGCCCTAGCATTTCCTTCTCGAATCCAATCACTTATTCATTTGTTCTGTCTCTTCCTTAGACCTACCCCATAACCTAATTTTTACTTTTCTACGCTAGTATAACTAGAAACATTTTATTATCGGTGTTAAATCTAGCCATTGTTCACAAATCCATATCCTGCGCGGAGACTGTTCCATTTCTGAGAGAGCCCTCTCCAGATATGAAGGGATATTTTTGGGTCTCAAAGTTGGGAGAAAAAGTTACCTTCATCATCTATTCATCATCCAAATAGATTTACAGAGTGCTAACATGGGGTTCGGGGGAGAATCCCCCGAAGGAAAAATTGCCTTGTAAATGTATATTGTAATTTCATTGTAAATCTGGACCATTCATTATAAGGTCGCAGATCTAACGGTAGAAATTATGTTAGGGTTTTTTTCCCTAGAAGGAAACCCTCTATTATGAAGGAAATGTATTGTGGCTATGCATGATGGCGAATATTGTATTCTAAGATAGGAGACTGTGAGAAAAAGAAGAGGAAGTTACAACAGGTTTGTTGTAGGTTGTATCCCTTCATTTGTTGGATAATAATAAAGGAAGGACCTGACAATTTCTTTGATGGACGTAGCCCACACTGGGTGAACCACATAAATTTGTGTATCTATTGTATTGTGTATCTTCTATGTTTTTTTTGTTTCTCCATGGTCCTATTATTTTAACATGACTTTGACCCGAAATGCATTCCTCTCAACTCATATGGAGTGACACTCCAGAAGACATTGATGTTCATTTGTGGAATGACCTAGTCTGTTAGGTTAAGTTTAAGGAGTTTGACTTTCTTGAAATTCCCTTTGAGATCACCCACGATCTCGATGCGGGGGTCACAGGGCTCGTATGATACTGCATCCTTAGAAACTTCACTTCTACTCTGTATAGCTCTCGACATAGTGAATCTAAACTGTCAACAAATTTCAACAGGATAATTGGGATTGGGGATTGCAACTTAGGGCCAAGGGATTGCACAGGCTTGAGCACAATTCAGAATTCATAGGGTGCTAAGTTATCTCTAGGAAACAATGTGTCTTACACCAATTTCACATAACCTTATACTATGTCTTAGCTGGAAAGTTCTGTAATAATTGTTGAGGCTATTCATAATTAACCCTACATATGCAGCTTGGAGCTAAGTTGTCTGATGGGACTGGTTAACTAGGTAAATATATTGGGTGATCCTGGCATTTACTGAGCAAGTTGGTCAAGGACATGGCTGATTCCAGACCTTACCGTTTAATGGATGAGAATCCTGGAGCAAATACCGATGCGATCTTCGCATATCACGAATTTATGGTTTAACAACTTTTGGACAGGTTATTGTAGCGGTAATAAAGGCTATGTCTGGACTGGGTTCATGTGGCACATGGACTAGGATTACGTCCGGATTCTCTCTCCCACTGACCACAAAGGGGTCCCCATAACATTAATTATTGTCATTAATAGATTCGTTTCTCTTCTGATCCTATGTTGCCGAGTAAGAATTTCTTCATCAAAACAACACTTAGATAGAAAAATGAACTACATATCACGGCACTAAAATGCACACTTCAAATTTACTAGCTGAATTCTCATAAATTGCAAAAACAAAATTCAAATATAGCTACTATACATTCTCCTTTGGACTAGATTAATAGTCCTTTAGCTCAATTATGCAAAATATAGGGTTTCAGACGAGCACCATTCACCCATCCTAGCCGAAGTATACCATTGAGTTGTGTGAGTTAAACTGCTCCAAAAGGTCATATATCTCCAACTATAAATGGTCCTAACCAATGCATGCACAACTTGCCTGGATGTTTCTGATATCAGCTGTCATAGAGTAGGACCTTATCTCCTTGCGAAAATGTTTTAGTCTTAATGTGTCTATCATGCCAAGATTTCTTCCTTTCTTTCTCAACTGATTGATGAACTTCTACTAAAAACATGGTCTCTTCAAGTTCCTGCAATTCCATAAGCCTCTGTGTGACTGATTTATCCTCTGACATGTGTGTAATCCATGCAATTTATAGACTCGGGGTAATGAATTCTATAGGTACCACAACCTCTTTCGCATAGACTAGCTGAAATGGAGTATACTTGTGAAGTTTCTTTGTGGTTGTCGTGTAATCCCATAAAACTATTGGGACTCTGTCATCCCAATCCTACCTATTTACACAAAAAAACTTCCTTAATCCTCTCTTCAGAATCTTTTTAAACTCCTCTACTATGTCATTGGATTGCATATGGTAGTGGATACTTTTATGATGTTAAATTAAGAACGTTTTTCTAATATTTTCTATTGTAATACTGATAAAATGACCACCCTCATCACTAGTCAGACTCCTAGTACATCCAAACTGAGTTATAATACTTTCAAAAATAAACCTGGTAGCAATATTGGTCAAGCAATCTTGAAAAACTACTTCCTTAGCTCAACGTGTAAGGTAGTAAGTTGTGGTAATAATATACCTAGCCTTTGAATAATTATTTTTGGGGTTGATCAGCCCAATGAAGTTAACTTCCCATTTCTCAAATGCTTCCAGAGATTGAACTAGCTGAAGAGGAAATTCATCTCATCATGATGGATTTCCCACTCTTTGACAGACGTTGCAAGATCTAGCATATTCTTTTTCATCCTTAAAGAGTGTGGCCCACCATAATCCAGCTTGGAGGACCTTTTTCACAGTGGCTTTTCCTCCAACATGGCCTCCCGCAACTCCATTGTGGCATTCCCACAATATGTCCTATCTTTCATGATCTAAGACACATCTCCTGAGGATGTTATCTAGGCCCAACTTATACAATTGATGGTCTGCTGCTCTAACCACCATATGATGTTTCTGAGTTGTAGAGTACATTTTTGGGCAGGCCCGTGTACTTAAGAAGACTTTTATGTCTTCCAGGTATTCTGGTATGGCCTCAACCCAGAACAGGTCTACATCTGGGATTTTATCATCGACTTCTTCAATAGTTTCTCATAATGCTAATCTAGACAGGTGATCAGGCCCCACATTTCATATTCCAGGTTTAATGATCACTTCAAATGAAAATTCCTAAAACAATAACAACCATCGAAAAATTATTCCTTCTAGAACAATCTTGTTAACTAGATATTTCAACGCATAATGATCAGTAAAGAACTTAAAATGAGATCCTAAAAAGTAATGTATAAACTTCTGCAAAGCGTAAATCATATTTAAACCCTCCCTTTGCATGGTTGTATAGTTGCACTCATCTTGCAAAAACTTCCTGCTAGAAAGATAGATAGGATGATCCATGGATCCATCTCCTAGTTGTGCTAATATGGCTCTCAAAGAAATACCTGATGTGTCTACGTGCACATGAAATTCATTTTCCCAGTTCAAAAATATCAGAATAGGTGTTGTGTTGAGATTCTCTTTCAAGATGTTGAATTCTTTATCACACTCTTGCATCCACTGGAACACTTATAACTTGTTTAGTATATTTTCTAGAGCTTCAATAATGTTTACATACCTTCTTATAAACCTACGATAGTACCCTGTGTGCCCCAGTGTGGAGCACAATTGTTTGGCACTTGTAGGTGGTGGCATGTTCACAATAACCACAATTTTGGATGGGTCTACCATTACTCCTTGTTAGTATACTATGTGGCCTAAAAACATTCCATGTGGAAAGTAGAAGATACACTTCTTGAGGGTCAAGGATATCTATAATTCCCTACATCTATCAAACATCAGATGTAGTAGCACAACATGTTCCTTGAGCAGAATGTATATTGTCCAATCATCCATATAAAATTCTATAAACTTTTGAATAAATTCTCGGAAAGATGTTATTACAATCCGATAAAAAACTGCAAGGGAGTTCTTTAGGCTAAAGGGAATCACATTATATGTAAATTACCCCCATTCCTTTATGAATATGGTCTTCTATTTTTCTTCTTCAACAATTATCACTTGGTGATACCCCGAAAATCCATCTGTAAATGAGTAAGATTATTTCCTCGCAACCTATTCTAGCACCTCATCAGTAAAAGGTTTTGGGAAGGGGTCATGCACACAGGAAGAATCAAGGATTTTGTAGTCTACTCATACCCTAATATCCCTTGTACCTTTTTTGTTCTCGATGACTATTGGGCTAACCCATTCTACTTCTTCCACTGGAAAAATAAGTCCAGCCTCAAGCATCTTGTCTATTTCCCTCTTAACCTTCTCTTTCACTCTCGGGTTAAGGAGATATGGTCTATTCCTTTCAGGATTTGATCTTGGTTTTAGTTTAATTTTCATCTCTCCCATATATCCTTTAATCCATTTTAGTTATGAGAACGTCTTTGGGAATAAGTCCTCATACTCCCGCAACAAGCTATGTATTTCTTGGCTAGTTTTCTTATCCCAGTAATATCCTACCATAGATATCTTAGGTTGCTCTGTAGTTCCTATATTGACTTTACGCAACTTCAATGGATAAGTATAAGAACCATCAGTCTGGTTGGGTATGGTGTTCTTAATATCTCTGCTTCTTTCTATTTCCTTAATGGCTAAGTCTCTCAATTCTTCTAAATCATCCAGGTTTTCCAAATCCTTATCAATCTTATAACATTCTATAGGTTTCTTGTCCGAGTCTAGGTAAAGGTTAGATTGAAGTTCTTGGCTATGCTTTATACATACCACTAGGTTTGAATTTCATTCACCAACATCGGTAAAAAGGAATTCTTTAATTATTTGCAGGACTATCTTAAGCTCAGGGTACTTGTAAAGAAGAAGTCCTTACAAAATTGATATACCAAGATTTTACAGTCGGAAGGTCTATCTTCTGGTTTCTTCATGCATGTACCAATATTTTAGAATCAGACCTAGTGAATAGGTAAATACTTGAATCGACAAGAAAGATGGTATTTCCGCAACTTTCCATTATCTTACACATTGTTCAATATGTGCTTTAGGATCAAACTATCCATTGAACAATTGCACAACTTGGAAATCTGTCTGGATATCTGATTCCAGTTGCTCCTTATATTGAAATATATATTGGATAGCTTGCTTCACATCCTCCCAATTCTTAATCAAGGCTCTGTGACTAGTCCACTATCTAGTAGGCATGTTCTGGAGGGATAAGTCCAGAACTAAAATCCTTTGATCCTCCACTATATTTTCTTCCATGATGACCAGAAAGTTGTCAAGTTTTGAGGTTCCATCATATATCGAGTGTTCTATGACCTCGGTTCCAACCCATTTAGTTTCTCTAACAGTTGTGCATCTTCTTGAAAATATTTCATATGAACCCTACTGCCAACTATCAAATGCCAGTTCTGAATCTTTGTCCACCGATTGTATGCTCCTCCAACTTACTGATCCACCAGCAATAGGATTTATGTAGTATTCTCTCATTCCTACTATTACATCATATAGTTGATGCAAGTATTCTCCTTCCATATTGTTGTCCATTGGTTCCATGTATCGAGGGCCTACATACGGATCCAAGGGTTGAACTACTTTTATTTCGTCTACCTCAAATTTCATAGTGTCTCTCTTTAGGTCAGTCACCACATAGTTATCATAATCCCAATCGATACCAATTAGTGAAAGATAAGGGTCCTTATCCCCCATGATTTCGATCACCTCAAAATTGGCTACAGTCTTCACTCCTGCACCATCTATTTCCACATTCTCCAGTCTTCCTATTGGAAAAATACAATACTGATTGGCCATTCTTAACTGGATTGGGGAATACGTCAACTGGGGTTTCCCTAAATATTCCCAAGTATTTTCAAGCAGTATATTAACATCAGATCCTAGATCTAACATAAAATCCTTAATCTCAAACTCATCTAGCTGGGCTTCTAATCTAAACTTTTTTCTAGTCTGTATTTTCCTTCTTTGCACTCTCTGAGTATTCTTCTCAGGAATATTAGTCCTTATTCTAGTTTTTGGGGATTCCTCAATTCCTAGGACTAGGCACAGGGCATTGCACAATGTTTCTGTCAACTATTCATTCCTAATAATATCATAAAATAACTAAAACCACAAGTCAACTACATTTTGTGACTACTCAGGTTATCTTATCGGGAATATAGGGTTTCGGGGTGCAGGGGTGAAGCAGGGAATCACACGACCTTAGGATAAATGATAGGATGAGGGGGTTTTCATTATATCTCAGGGCCAATGATACTCTGGAATACTTCTATTACATTTTTAGAGAATAACTTATGTTTCAGAGGATCATACCTATCCTCCTTAGGCACTACTTTTTGGATATAAGGTAAATTATCAACATTTGTGCTAGTCTATGTTGCTCCTTGAGTAATGATATTGAGGTTGGTTCATTGTCCTCTAATGACTCTCTTTATCTATGAACTTATAATATTAGTTTCTTTTTGACATACCCAATCTTCCCATTTCACAAGTAGCTTTGGGTAGTCTTCAGTTGTGTGCCCATTGGTTCTGCAGTGACATCACCATGGCCACCTTGGGTGAGGAAAATATCTAGCCATGTGGCCTTGATAGTCACAGTTGTAGCATCTAATTGGTCCTCTTCCTATGGTTCTTCCTCCTCTAAAGTCTCTTCTAGATCCACCTCCTCGACCTCTTCTCGATCCCTGATGGGTTTCATTCACCCTGAATGATGTTCGATCCATTCTGTTCGCAAGTGAATCCAATGCTCTACACTTATTTGTAGCATGTGTGGTAGATTCTTAAAAATCACAATTCATCATATTCACTACTGTTGATTACTTCTGAATAATAGGTTATTGTCTTGTCCCATGCCCATGGATTCATCAAATCATGCAATACTCAACCGACGATGATGCTTGATTACTTGGAAAAGCATGATATGGGGTTGGGGTATGGAATGGTAAATTCATGGATACTTGCGCAAATCCTCCCATGGGTCCTGATGAGGGTCCAATTAGATACTGAGAAGGTACCAGTCCTTTCATCCATGGACATTCGTTCATCAGATGTCCTTTTGTGTAGCATCTGATACACTAGACTTGAGGTCATATCGGTTGTTGGAGTTACTTCACACACACATAGGATTTATTTTTCCTAAGGTTTTTCCTTCTTTATTAGTCATAATTATTCATTATCTAGTCTCCTATATTTTAGGAGAGAATATTCCACCTGGAGAATATTCTCTTTCAGTTGACACTTCAGTTGGACTAGTTGAGTTGAATTTGGATGCTGCATTGGTTTTGTCACCATGCAACATTGGGATCATCACCATAATAATGCGCAATTGCCTTGGTATCATCACCAGAATGGTGTATTACCCTTTATTCCTTGATCTACTCGTCACTACACTATGTTTCAGTCAGTTAACTGAAGACTAGTTGACTAGTTAACTCAGCTAGGTGGTCGTTCACTCCCGTAACTAGGTTCACTCCCATAACTATTGGTGTGTGTCCAAATCACTCTAGACCACCACTATGGTGCATTTTTTCACCTCCAATGCACATTCATTGAGTTATGCAAAGTATATCATGTGTAAATTATTCATTATTCATTATGGTTGATGAGAATTCTTCTATTATTTCTTTCTTTCTTCTTCTTTCTCATTTTCTCTCTGTAAATGTGTGTATTATTTTCTAGATCGATATATTGAGTGTAGGTTCAACACATTTATATTTTATCATAGCTGACAAACTACTAAGAAAAATCTACACCAAATTTGTTTGCAGGTACAAAATATTGAAGAAAACGGAAAGATGGATTTCCAAAAAGAATTCACTCTTACACCTTACAAATACTTTCCATGGAAGGATAAGATAGCCATAGATATCTGAACTAGAGGATTGTACAGTTTAACCTTAAATACAGATACATAATTGACATCATCCATAGAAAAATCCAAGTACTTAAATCGGATGGATGAAGCATTCAGAATGATTTGCAATCTTATTTCTCTCGATCTCCTTTTTCACATATATTCCTGTAAGACTCCCAATGAATCCTGTACCACCTTGGAAGGGATCTTTGGAAAAAAATATGAGATGAGGGGACACATGCTGGAAGTGGAACTTCTCACATTGGATCCAAAAATCTTCGACAATATCCAAGATTTCTTTACAAAATTCAAGGATTTATTGTCACAACTCAAAGCTTGTGGGGTTGATAATCTAAGGAAGATAAACAAATGGTTCTCACCATTCTCTCCAAACTTGGTCCTGAATTCTTTGTATTCCTATCCACATTCCATTCTTTCATATTTGCCTCTGGAGCCACCTGGAAGATGCCTTCTCTTGAGGAATCTATCGAATCCCTGACACAAGAGAAAACTAAGCTCATCAACATGGGCAAAATAAAAGGCCCAAATGCGCATGGACTTACTGTGCAAGATGAAAGACATAAATATAAATAAAATACAAAATGAAATCTCATGCACATTTGAATAAGGAAGGGTACAGAAAACCCTTTACCGATGCCTCCGGATCTAAAGGGGAAAAGGAAAGAAAAGGGGAGAAATGAACATACTATCACAAAGGATTCCATATAGAATCCTCATGCATGTAAAAAAAATAGATATAATGTCTCAAATACTTCAGAAAAAAAACCTTGGAGATAACATCCCTGAGGGTGCTAAGAAGAAGAAGCCAGAAGATCAAAATCCCAAGAAATCCAATTATAGCCATGCCTTGATTGTCATCAACTCCTCTCCCAATGCTTGGATCATGGATTCGAGAGCATCAAATCAAATGGTTGCCTCAGAAGAAGTCTATTATTCATTGGATGCATGCAAAGTTCCTCCTATTCTGATGGGGGACAACTCTTATATCGAAGTCATCGACAAAGGAAGGATTGAAATCACCAATGGAAGCTTCAAGAATGTGTTGCATGTTACCAAACTTTTCGTCAACCTTATCTCCATGTATCAGATGATGAATTGCAACATTGGAAATAAATTCATGTTCACACCAAATTTTGTGGACATCTATGACATGAAAACCAACTCCATGGTTTCTACCAGTGAGGTAAATCATCAGGCTATATTGTATACATTTTCTGAATTTATTGAACACGATTATGCTTTACTGCTTACTCATGTTGATGGAAGTAGTAGGATATGGCACGAAAGATTTCGACATTTGAATTTCAGATATATGCAACAACTTAGAAATAGAATATTGGTTTATGGTCTACTAGACATCCATTTATTCAAGGGAGTATGTGAGGGATGTGTTTTGACAAAGGAAAGTCTCATAGAGATTATGCACCTTTAGATATGATCCATAGTGACTTCATGGGTCCTTTTCCGCATCCATTGATCAACAAAACTAGGTTTGTTCTCATTTTTGTTAATTATTTCTCACGTTTTACATGGATTTACTTTCTCAGGCAAAAATATGAGGCCTTTCAACACCTCAATGATTTCAAAGCCCTGGTTGAGACACAGTTAAGAAATAAGATCAAAGTCCTATGAACTGGTAATGGGGGAGAATATGTCAATCATGAGATCCATGATCTTTTCCATGAGGAAGGGATTCAGTTGCAGCATACCCCTATAATCCGCAGCAAAACAAAGTTGTTGAGTAGAAAAACATATCTCTAAAGGAGATGGCATCTTGCGTGCTCCATGCAAAGTCACTACCACTAAGACTATGGGCCGAAGCACTTAATTGTGAAGCATACATCCAGAATAGATCTCCCCATATATCCTTCAAGGATAATACCCCCTAAGAGGCTTGGAGAAACATCAAACTAGAAGTGACCCACTTTCACATTTTCGGTTCACTTGCATGGGCCTAGATTCCCTCTGAAAAGAGGAAGGCACTTGATCCACATAGAATTGAGTGTATTTTTGTTGGATTACCCGATGGTGTGAAGGGATATAGGATTATTGATCTTTTCTCATACTGGATCATCATAGAGCATAGTGTCCAATTTGAGGAAAGTGTCTAGCATGTACCTCAGTAGCCACATGCAAACACCTTCATTCTTCGACCTGTTCGAGATGATGAGAATGCACATGCTGACCTTTATTCATATGAGAGTTCTGATTCACAGGACTTAGATGATTCATATTCAAATTTAGTATAGTCAGATGCAGAGTTAGAGGATCCAGATGCAGTTGCAGAGCCAATGCAGAGGCCCAATTGTGTACAAACTACTCTTCATGCTGCAAGGGATCTCATTGGTGATCCAAACGATACTAGGAGGACTCAATCTGATTTCAAGGAGCCTCCTGTTTCACTCACTACCTCTAAACCATTTCCCTCCAAGCATTTTTTCTTGGTTCAGTCTTCAAATCCATAGTATTATGGCAAGGCTTCTAAAAATCCCTTTTGGGAATCTGCCATGTAGGAGGAGTACAACTCCCTCCACAAGAACAAGACTTGGGATATGGTTCCCATTCCTTCTGGGAGGAAACTTGTCAGATGTAGATGGATCTACATGAATAAGAGTGAAATGGATGGACAAATTAGTAGATACAAAGCCAAGATTTTTTTCCAAAGGCTTTCAACAGGTGCATGGTATTAATTATGATGCGACCTTCGCTCCAGTAGCAAAGATGGATTCAATACAATTGAAAATTTTCATCGTGATAACAAATGGATGGGAATTCCATCAGATGGACATGAATAATGAATTTATTCATGGTTATCTCTCTAAGGAGATTTATATGGAGCATCCCCAGGGATTTATGCAGGACTCATCTTTGGTCTATCAACTAAAGAAGTCCCTTTATTGCCTCAAGAAGGCTTCAAGGCATGGTATGCCAATATGGACTCCTACATGTTGTCACATAACTTTGCACATTGTAAATAAGACCCAAATATCTACATGCTTAAGAGGACTGATTCACTTCTACTCTTAGTTCTGTACGTTGATGATTTGTTGATCACTGGTTGCTCGACTTCAGTGATTTTTGTAGTTAAGAGGATTCTACATGATAGGTTTTTTATGATGGACATAGGTCTGCTACACTTCTTCCTTAGACTCGATATCAGTCAGGATGCATCAGGCATCAAATTGTCTAAGGAAAAGTATATTTTCTGAGGCCAAGTATGCATGAGATCTCCTTGAGAGATTTCACATGACAGACTCCAAGTATGCTCTGAATCCTTTCCTATCAGGAGTCAAACTTGAGGATGGCGGGGAGACTCTACTAGTTGACAACACACTATACAAACAACTAGTGGGGAGCTTTCTATATCTCATACACTCCATACCACACCTCTCCTATGCAGTTGCCGCAGTTTTCAGGTTCATGCAGGAGACACATGAGCTGCATTGGAAGGTTGCAAAGTGTATCCTTCGATATGTATAGGGCATCAACACCTTTGGGATTCATTATGTAGAAGAATCTACATTAGATCTTGTTAGCACTGAGAATCACCCTCAGATTTCAAGAGGATAAGCCCAGTACCCATCATTATATTTTTAAATGTAAATGAATGATTAAAGGTCAAATGGACAAAACTAAGAATAAGAATGTTTTAACTCAGAAATTTGGGCTAGCATGCATAATAAAATGAGGTCTTTATTAACTTCATTCAATGATTTGGAGTAAAAGTGAATAGGAGGAAGACTTAATGAGGAAGGTGTAAAGGTCTTCTATTGACATCAGGTCTTCAAACAGCCAAGGGAAGAAAAAATTAGACACAAGAGCTTCTTGAACTTAAAGTTTAGGAATACTGAAGGACATCATTGAAGTATTATAATAAAACATTCATCATAACACAAACACAATATCTCATATGGATAATCCAATCATGAGTACTTCAATATAAGAGGCAATAAGATGATATAAAAAGAAACAGACTTCTTTTAATCAAAATTTCTCAATTCCAATACATAACCAGAGAACAACTTAGTCAAAATATTACAATCAGGGAGCCCTGCTCAACCATTCGAATGTATCTAATATTTTAGAATATGTATATATAATCAAAAGAGGAAAGGAAAAAATTAGAGGTGAGAGTTGGCCTTCCTATCCCAGGATTCTCCAAAAATAACTACAATTCTAATACATGTTCTAACAGATATTAAAAAACTGCTTCAATTTAGGAGCCATGTTGGAAACCACTACAACAAGAGTTAAATGGCATGTCTTCTAGCTTAGGAACATTCTTCTTCAGTTCCAAGTGTGCTCCAATGGTTGTATGTTGCTTCCAAGATACCACCTATGATCATTGCTTCTCTCCACATCATCAACAATAAAGAAGGAATCATGAATTTGAACCTTTGACTGCAAGGGCCAGTTCGTAGCACCATTCTATAGTGCATTTGGTAGCCAATTTTGTAGCACCCTTTACAAAGCTACTCTGTAGATTCTGTAGCGCCCTTTACAAATCAACTATGTAGATTCTGTAGCGCTTCCTCTGAAATAGCTCTGCATATTTTGTAGCACCACTCCTAAAACAGGTCTATAGTTTCCATAGCACCACTCCTGAAATAACTCTACAGATTCAGTAGTGCCACTCCTATTTAACAGTTCTACAGATTCTGTAGCGCCACTCCTATGTAATAGCTCTACAGATTTGGTAGCACCACACCTGTGTAACATTTCTGCAGACTCGATAGTGCCACTGTTAAGTTTGGCTAGGATATTCTGTATCACCTTAGGTATAACAATTGCATAACATATTGTATATACTATTCCATAGCGCCATGGTGCTACAAAATCTCTATGTTTTTCTGTGTGATGAAACCAATCCTTCAAAAACAAAAAAAATATAGCTGATGGACTAGAAGCTTATATATGCCTGTATAGGTGGAAAACATTATACTTCCTTGATCATTTCACACTTGCAAAAATATAACACCCACAAAAATGGATATGTTATTCCCCAATTACTTCATTAATCTAGCAGTCTTCCTTGTTGTAGGATAACTTCCCTATGTCATAGCAACATCATTTTCCTTTCCAGGGATACTCCTCTTGAACACAGGTTCATCTCTTTATATTGTATCTTATATGAGAACATTTAAGTTCCTCTGGGCCAATTCATCCTTGAAATGCTGCAACTCCTTTTTGAGATTTCTGTTTTGGGATTGAATTTTATTTTTTTTCCTGTACAGGGTCTTAAGTTTCCTATGGAGAGGCAGGGATATTCTTGCTGAAAACCTTTCCAAATCAAGGGTTTCACTGTACATGTCCATGAGATCCTTCATCTTGCTTCTACCAGACAAATTTTCTACTTTCAAATGAGCAACTTCTTTCCTAGCATCCCTAAGTTTTATGATCAATCTTTTGAAAGTGGGATTGCTAGGAGGAGTGTTGACTTTGATAACCTAAATAGGATTCTCAATTCATTTAACTTTATATTTCTACTGAACAGAGGCTTTGTCTATAACCTAAAAAGAATTATCAATTCCTTTACCCTTATCTTTCTCTTTCCTTGGAACTGAAGCCTTGCGTAGGACTTCTGCTTCAACAACTTCCTTGAGGGATGATGATCTAGTAAAAGGCTTCCTAATTATGATCTTAGCTACTGGAGCAGGTGAAGGGAAATGCAACTTCCTTCCCCTCTTGGCTGTGGTTTTGGTGGATGAAGGGAATTCCTCCAATTTAGGTGCAGGAGGAGGTGAAAAATATCTCTATGGAGAGTGATGAACCTCCCTCTCTTCTTCTTCAATTTCCTTGGGGGTTTCTTTGTCTTGAGCAGTGGGTTTTCTTTTTCTCTTCCTGCTTCTTCTTACTGGGGAAAAACTACTATATGGAAAAGGGATCTACATCCTAGATCGAGGGGTAGAGGCTATATCTAGAAGCATATGGGCAAAGACAATGAAATGTTCCCAAGGAATGCTCCTTTTCTTCAAATCTTCCATCACCAGCATCCTGATCAACCCAGAGTGGAAGAAACTAGTGCCCACAGCCTTGGATTTGGATTGGACTCTATTAGACATCTTTCCCATACTCCTCAAAATATAAAAAGGGATATTCATTGCATCCTTACCAATGAAATGTACCAATATTCTTATATGGAACTTGTATAACATTTTAAACCTTCCCTCACATGTAAAATATCTCTGGATGATCTTCAATATTTTAACAAAGCCTTCAACTAGGTGGCTCCTAGGCACTCCCTTAGACAAATTGTATTTTTGATAGTTTGGTTTGAGGAAGTCCTTGGAAAAGGAAGCATTAAGGATCATGGATTTGAACCACCTCTCATCAGTATTAGGTATCTCAGTGATTGCTGCAATAGAGGCCTTAGATACCTCAAACTCAAATTTTCCCACCTTGGTCTTAATGCCATCAAAGTGTAATGCAAAATTTCTTTCTACTTCATAGTGTCCCCTCTGCATGTTTTGAAAAAAAGAGAGGTAGACAACCATTTAAAAAATTCCCTGACCATTGGCTCAACATCAAATAGGTTCATGTCAGAAGGTTCATTCCTGATCACATTCCATCCCTTGTGAGACTTCTTCCTTTGAGGTGTCTCCATGGATTAAACATGGGATCAAAGGTTGTTATGTAATGAGGAGTAAAGGAACCAAACATGGGAAAAGATATATGAGAATTGACAGTGGCTAATGGTTTCTCTCTCAAGGATTTTCCTCCAAATCACTTTGAATTAACAATAGACTGGTCTGGTGGATTTTCTTTTGAAAAATGAGAGAAATAAACTCTTAGGAAAGGTATGCAACGTTGTACTGCTCAATTTTATTCCACATACAATGGTCATCAAATATTTTAATGGGTAAGGATTACTATTATCCTCACTGCCAGTAGATTTTGAGATAAAACGAAGGATGACATAGTGAATAAAAGGGGATAATTCATATATCTTTGTAAATACAGAAGATAGCACTGACAAATCCAAAGAAGAATGAAGCATTGAGACAGGTATCCTTAGCGTAGTTTAGGCAATGACTTTATGTAGTGTAGTGCAGACACAAGATCCAAGTGAATGAATGGGCATTCAAGATTCAGAAGAAAAATGGCTTCACCTCTAGTATAGGTGAAATTAAGTTGGAAAATGGCTATGAAGTCTGTGGGAGAAGAGCTATATATGCAAATGGATGAGACAAGACGCAGTCTACAGCACCAGGTGCTACCAAAAGATGAGGTAGGGGTATCTTAAGACTTTTCCATGTAGCTTAAAGGACTCATAGAATACTTGGAGGTCGTGGATGATGATGGAAGATCTACAACAGGCTATGGAACTGCTACATTCAACTCGACCTCCAATTCATACCTAGCAGTCGATCTCTTAGCACAATCTACAACTTGTCTAAACTAGTGATTTCAGCAACGCCAAGATTGGGAGAAAAATTCAAATTGATAAACAGTTAGTAGGATCATAAATGCCCAAATCTCAAATATTCCTTTTAAAAACAAGGGTGATGAAAAAAATGGGAGATACGACATCAGTTGATTATGGAGAATTATGGTAAAGGAGCATAGGACAAAGGTGCGCTACAGAAAATCCTAGTGAGTTGGTAATGCCCTTTTCAAAATTTGATTTGACCCCCTTAATGAACATAGGGACAACATGGAAAGGATAAAGAGTATGAGTGGATGGAGTGATATGTCAGGTCGTTAGGATCATGGGGTCAATTATGTTTAGTGTCAATTCAAAAGGTGAGTCAAATACATGAACCATAAAATGAACCTAGTCTAAAATCATATGTGTGGGCCAAAAAGTGAGCCAAAACCTAGGTCTTTATTTGTTTAGACTAACCTAAGAAAATCACAAAAATAAAAATAAAGAAAACCCAAAGACTAAAGGATAAAAATTAAAAACCTAAGGGATAAAAGACCCAACACAACTTCATGCGATAACATTGGCTCCATAGGGGATGGCATGCTCCCTGTGAGCTACCAAGAACAAGTAGCTTCAGTGCCTTATCCTAGGTCTATGGGGTCACTTATTCAATCAGAAATAAAACAAAAAATGATATTTACAATGAATGTAAAGCCACTCATGGCTTAAGAAAAATACGTTTTCGGAAAATGCCCATTGACAGGGCCACCAAAAACTTTGGAATCCTCCAAATTCTGCAACTTATAAGTGTTATTTGAAAATACCTTAGAAATATTGAAGGGACCAATCCACAATGTTTCAAATTTACCATTTTTTCCTTTTTCTTTCTTGGGTGCATCCCACTTGAGCACTAGATCTCCCAGCTGGAAATGTTATTTGTTTACCTTCTTGTCAAAGGCTTGCTTGATCTTTTGTTGATGGTTCTGTGCTTTGTCCAGTAGTTGCTCTGTAGTCTGCTACACTTCTACCAGCTATTGTATCCTTCTGACCATATCATCAGGTTCTCCTTGGTAGTCTTGGAAGATTTTTTCCATGGGAAATGAAGTTTGATTAGGAAAATTATCATCAACCCCATACACAATATGAAAAGGAGAGATACTAAGTGATCTCTTTGTTGTAACTCTATCATCCCACAAAGAAAATTTCAGCTTTGAGTCCCATGCTTTCTTATTGTCTTCTAATAATCTCTTGATGATATTTATAAGGATCTTGTTAGAGGATTATTCCAATCTATTCCCTTGGTGGTAGTAAGGAGTAGAATGAACCAATGTAATCCCATAATGTTCACAGAACTTGATCAATGGTTTAGCCTTGAAAGATGCAACATTATCAATAGCAATTTTGCTCGAACAACCAAATATTAACATGATATCCTCAAGAAAACTAATGATTACCTTGTGGGAGGCATTCCTAGTAGGAATGGCTGATATCCACTTGGTGAAGTAATTAGTGGCATTCAAAATCCACCTATCCTGACCACTTGAAGCGGGATGGATTTCCCCAATGAAGTCTAGGCCCCACTGCTGAAAAGGTCCTGGAGCTACCATAGGCTTCAATGGGAAATATTTGAGCTGCTTCTTTCCAAAAAAAATTTGGCATTTGACACAAGCTCTAATATTTTCACAAACATTAGTAAAAAGGATAGGCAAAAAATACCCAGCTCTGAGGATTTTATAGGTTGTGGTTCTCCAGAAGTGATGGCCCCCACATAAACTGTCATGAAAATCAGTCATGACCTTTTGGGTATCTTGTGGATATAGACATCTCAAAGGAACTCCTACAGGATCTTTCCAATAAAAAACTTGGTCAATAAGATAGTATCTGAGTTCCTTAAGCTTCAAATATCTTACCTTGTTCTTTTCCAAACCATAAGGAGGCTGCAACTTCTACAGAAAATATATGATTTCCTTATACCAAGTGCATTATGCCAACTTTGGGTTGACATGAGAATGTTTATCAGACAACTTAGCTTTCTGATTTTCTATGTTTATGTCTATGAAATTAATGCCCAAATATTTTCAATTTGATTCAGCCAACAACCTATCTAAACCTTGGCCTTTCACCAATTTAGTGGGCTTTATTTCAAGGTCAAATTCCAGAATTTTGGCAATCCATTTGTTTCTCCACCCATCTATGTCAGGATGGATAAGTATATCTTTCACTAAGGCTTAATGGACATATGGAACAATCTTTGAATGCATAACATATACTCTGAAAGACTTAAGGGCTTTGACCAAAGCATAATCCTACTTTTCCATGATATCATATTTAATTTCTGTATCCCTCAATGCCCTGCTGAAAAAGGAAATAGCCTGCTCTAACCCTTCTTCATTTTTCTACAATAAAACAACTACCACTATGTCAAATGAAGCAAAGGAAAATATAATAAAATCCTTGAAGTATTTGTTAGACATGATTTTGGTCATCTTAGTGATGTATTAACAATGGTGCATTCAGGCTCCCAACAAGGACTTTTTGCCTGAGAAAAGCGGATCTTGTCTCCTTTCAAAAACATATTTTCAAAGTGAGTTCGCAGGCTGCATATGGCCTTTGGTGCGAGAATCCCTCATTCTCACAAGCCACCTTCATCTAGGGTGCGAACTTTTGGCATTTTTCTCCATACATAGGGTGCGAACCTGTTTTCAAGCCTGGAAAAGAGAAGAGGTCTCGAGGGTTCTAGAAGGGAATCTTCTAGAAAATGAGTTGGCATTCGTATGGTTGTCATTTTACTGACTTCTCAGATTTGATGGGATCATCCTCATCGATGTAACCATCTCTCCTTCTCCTATATATTGAAAGGTTTCTCATGGAAAATGTTAAGCAAGATTAATTGAAGAATTGGTGAAGGAATTGTGTGAAGAACCCTACTTAGACAGAAGCTTGGAGACTCTAGTTGGTCTATCAAGAGGAATTAAATATTATTCATGCAAGTATAGAGAAAGTGTGTGTGTTAGAACCAAGAGTCACTGAAAGGAAGCTTGCGACATCAAGGCGATCAAGTTGTATCTTCTACTTTCAATTAATATGATACAACGACATGTCCCTTTCCCATAAAGTCATTCTTACTTTATTGTGTAATTCCTTGATCATATGCATAATTTGACATTGAATACATTGTGCTATATTCACTTTGGTTGGTTTGTGTTGTCTTGGACTTGACCTCACGAGAGCACCAGAGTGAAGCGGGAGCAACAGAGACCTAAGGAAGCAATACAAAGGTATGTCACTTGTTCCTCCTTACTAGCAAATTCAATGATTGCAACTTAGGGAAAGAGTCATGTCTTGTCCTATTTTATTCTAGATCCAAGTGGATCTAGGGAGATCTGTTAATGTCTACACCTACTGATTAGTCCAATAACAAAATTGGCGACTACACTGGGGAAGCAACCCATTTTTTAGTGGTTTTTGGTGTTTTTCCTTGGCCATTTTCTCTTTCCTTAGCCTTTTTTCATTTCTATCAATCTCTGAGTCTTCAGGGGACCCTGATAGACTCTCTGGGTCCAGAAGTCCCTTCAAAAATTTTGTCTTTTTTCCAAATTTCTCTTAGTTTCAGTCATTCTTGCACTGAACCCTTTTATTGCCTACGAGAACTATTGGTGTTCGCACCCTACTATGCAATCCAGTGTGAACCTCTCGCACTCTGCTTGTGGTTGGCCTGTGAGAATGCTCCATTCTTGCACTGTAAACAATTGCTTGTCTGCGAACCCATTTTGCAAAATTTTGGGATTAATGTTTTTGTATGCTCAGATGCCCAGACTTGTATGTATGTCTGAAGAGACCTTCTTAGACCACTCATTGATTTTTTCTTGACTTTATATTTTGTGAATGATTAGTCTTCAGAAATCGAAAGCACTTCTTGTTCATTTTTCTCAACTATCATCTCTTGACCTTTTCTTAGCAAGGATATAATCTCTGATCCTGGAATCTGAGTGCTTGTTTGGTTGGGATCCGGTGATCGGTTCAAGAATTGGGATCAATTTTATTTCTCAATTTCTCATTACTTGGAAAATCATTGTCCTCATGCATTTGAAAAGACTAGCCTTGTCTTCTTGTCATTTTTTTCTTCATTGAAAGATTGGTCTGGGTTTTGTATGTTGCTTGTCATTGGTTATTGGGTTTCCTTAGTTCCACCACCGTTGTGTGCTTCTTCTTGAAAAGTAAAAAACATTTTTCTTTTTAAAAGAATTTGTATTTTGAAAATATTGGAAATCAATTGTTGAAATAGAACAAATAGAGAAGTAGCATTGTTCGTGATTTGTTGATATTGCATTTCAAAGAAGATTGTATATTGTAGTTCAAGATTGTTCCAAAAAACTTCTCTTTTCCTCTTATAAATAGGATTCATCGAACAAGAATTGATATCTTTCATTCCTATCTATGCATTGTTGGGTCAGAGTCTCACACAACATTAGTTTCATCTCTGTTTCCTTTGAGTAACAACAACCTTTAATAATATTGCTCAATTTTAAAATTTAACTAGTAACTCTTTTCTAGGACTCTATTACACCAACATTAGCTAGGCTAGAGCTTTGGAATAGGCAGAGAGATACACTCTCCAAAGCACAAAACACACAATAGCATCTTGTGGTAAGGAGTGTCAAATTCCATTTGCAACATTTTGTCCTAGGAGTCCCTTCTCACACAAGGGTCAAACCCGAGGTCGCATTGATATTGACAGAGTTACTCACCCTGCTTTGTTGATATCGATGTAGAGATTGCATGTATTACGGGGGTCACCTGGAGGTATACCCACAATGATGAGTGGAAGCCTCTCGAGCTGATTTCAGGCTAGATACCCTACCCTTGTGTGTGGATCGGACTATTGATTGTCCCCCCAGTCTTTATTGTGGTTGGTGGTAACCTTAGTGGCCTATCTTCTTAGCATATTACACAAGGTGACTGTGAAGGGGAAAGTCTTCATGATACCTGGAATCGACGTTGGCCAAACTCACTCAGGCTCCTTGGAGGGTATACCCACAATTATGTGTCGGATCTTGCACCAAGGTGTAAGTCCGTTTAGCAGGTTGTCAGTGTAACTTTTCCACCCTAGCCCAGCCTCTTCTCATCTCGTCATTGCGACATTGGATTTCATCACCAACTAGTTACTTCAGAATTGGAAGGTCTTGTTTGCTTGGTTTTGCTTCCTAGATTTTTTACTAGTGCGTGTTGTTCATTTATCCAAGTTGACCAGAGAATTCTCTTCGTCAGTTATTTAATTCATTCAAAATTGACCCTCCATGTCGTTCACGTAGAATGCATGGCTTACCCCCAGAAAATATGGAAGGTTCTCAACCCTTGCCTACCAACTCACCAGAGGGATCTCCTCAATAGAATGAAGTCCAAGACATCACCACTCCACAAGTGGAAAGAACTGACTCTCTAGAACGGTTCTGAATTTCCAATTCTCGAGAGGATTTTTGAATTCACCCCGACTCTAAGAGACGTATTATGCGAGTGAATTCTTCCAGAGCCTTAGTTGTTTTGTATTCTGGATCACCGACTGGACCTTTTCCAAGACCTGAGGGCGAAGATCCTTTTTGGGCTACTGGCATTTTTATACAGGATCTCTTTGGCTCAGGAGTAGGCGTTGATATCACCATCTCACATGCATTCCCCAAAATGTCTGATCCAGACGTAGTACCTTTTACTACTTTTTATTATTTTCCTGGTACAAAAGCTCCACGAGCTGACCACATCTTGACTCTCCCTTTACAAATGGTCCATTACACAAATTCTACGAATCTTCAAACTAGGATTATCGTGGCTAGGCAAGCCCTGATTGGCACACCACTTTCACCCAGATTTACCCTGACACTTCCCCCCAGATACCGTGCATTGAATGCCTCTATTCTCGTTCCTACGCAAATCACATCTAGAACTCCTAGTGGTCCCACTTCTTCTGGGCACTCTCCTCCCAGTTTCATTCTGACACTTCCTCCACCCCCTTTTAGAGGAACTTCTCCATCCTCTATTGACGACACTGATCCTAGTGGCACCATTTAGTCGTTCACACCAAATTACCATATTCCTGTTGGTGGACAATTTCACCAAGGAGGTTTGACTCAACCCCCCCTTGTAGGGAAAATTCCAATTGGAACACAAATCACAATTGGAACACAACCCCTAGTTGGCACACAACCCCCGATTGGAGGACAACCCCCACCGACCCCACCCTATGGAAAAAACATACCTCCATCCTTGGCCCAGTATTGGAACCATCTGATACAACATAAACCTCAATCAACTGGGGGGAAACAACCTCTGTCTACATCCATTATACCTCCCGATATAGGCCAACCATATCCAAGTACATCTAATCCTATTTGGGGATTGAATGCTCAACCCTACACCCCCATTCAAGGGTACAACCCTATGAGTTACTTGACTCCACAACAACCACCAAATCTACCTAGATCTTCACATTATATGCAGACTGCTTATGGTCCCACTGGTTTGCCAACGAGATTCCATCCCCAAAGCCACCAATACCCACATGTGAATAGAAAACTACCTTTCTTATCCACCTTGGACCTCTCAGATCTATCGAGGATTTTAAATGATCCGATCCATCACTCTCCCCAATGGCCCGCTATACCAGCCAAGCTACTGTCTGACATCCCTAAATTCAATGGAAAAGTGGGAGAGGACCCGAAAAATCATGTCATGACTTTTCACCTTTGGTGTTCATCCAACTCCTTGATGGATGACTCTATTTGTTTATGCCTTTTTCAACGAACTCTCATGGGTTTTTCCACGAAGTGGTATATAGAATTACCCCAAGGTTTCTTCCCTCACTTCAACACCCTCGCTATGGATTTCCTCACCCACTACCAGTTATCGATCCGCTATGAAACAGGGACCGATATTTTGAGTTCTTTCAAACAAACCAAAGCCACTCACATCTCCGATCACATTCATGAGTGGCGACGAAGATGACATCTCATCAAACTAGAACTTCCCAATCAGTTGCTGGTAGAATGGTTCACGAAATCATTTGTGAATGACATCGATCGTGACATCACCATGGGTGGAGATGTCATAGAAAAATAGGCCATTAGTCATGCTCAATACCTTGACCTCGTTTACTCACAAACGGGTACTCTTTATGACTTACTCCCTGATGCACCTCGTCCTTCCACTTCCGCCACTTCAACTACTCTTGTTGCTTCTCATGCAGTCGATGGTGTGATTGGCACTTTCCATACCCAACCGCATTCTGTCCAAACCTCTAGCAACAACCCCAAACCCATTTATTCTAATGTTCAAAATGCTATGTCTCCTACCCCTCCCATTGGCAAGACTTATGAGGTAAATGTTGTTCAATCTACCCTTGTCGGTAAAAAAAAATCCAGAAAAGGAGAGGGTAAGAATAAGGAGGACAAAAATACTTTGCAAGTAGAGAGAACCACCAAAACTCCACCTGTTGATGATATGGATAAGCGCAAACCCCGATACCCTTGTCTTATCTGTGGTGATGATCACTACACTAAGGATTGTCCACGACGTGCCGAGGTTACTAAGTTCCTTCAAGGGACCCCGAAACCACCCACTTTGGCTATTTTTTCACAACCCTTCCCTTCTCAACAATAGGCCCAATTGGTCATTCATGACCAACCGTCCCCCTCCACTACATATTATGTTTTAATGTGTACAGGTGATTCAAAGAAAAATGACATCACACTTACCACTAAAGCCAAAGATTATTCTCCCTCTAAAGAGAAGGTTGATGTTATACCTCCTTCGTTGGTACAACCATCTCCCATGACTCCATCTACCAACGATCCTCTTCATCTCGAACGATCAAGCCTCGACATAGTCCTTCGTCCTCCTCCAAAGGGCGTCATTCAGAAATCGGCTTTCAATCCTCATGCCCATGCTTCCTAGAACTACAACATTGTTGAAGATCTAGCCCAAGCACCATCTGCAATGTCAGCCCTTGAAGTCCTTCAAAGTTGTCCCATACAACGGAAGGCACTGTTGAAAGCTATCGATGGAATTGACCCGACGGATACAAATTTAATAATTTTTGAATTGGAAGATCACATTCCAAGGTTACCCCCTCAACTCACATTCCAAATATAAGTGATTGTCTCTGACAAAAACATTTGTAGAACTGTTATCGACGAGGGTGCCTTGACGTGTGTCATGTCTATTACCTGCTAGAAAGCCATCAACTCTCCCTCTTTGACTGAATCCCATAACACACTTAAAGCCTTCAATGGCTCCAGTTTCAAACCTTATGGTGTCCTTCCTTCATTTCCAATCATGTTATAAGGAAAAACGATCCAAGTTGAAGTGGAAGTCTTTGATGCTCCTCTCGATTACAACCTTTTTCTTGGTCGTAGATGGATTGATTCCATGCTCATAGTTGTGTCGACTCATTTTCATGTTGTATGTTTCCCACATCAAGGAAAGGTAATTACCGTCGACCAATTGGACTTATTTAACTTGGATATGTCTACTGGAAACATACCATTCATCACCAAACCCCCCCCCCAGATACAAGAACGTCGGTGTAGGTCTTCTCAAAGACTCTTCCTTAATGGGTACCTTCCCCATTCCACCACCCGATGTTCGACACTCATTTGTTGCTTCAATCAACATGATCTCCACCTCGACTCATGGAACCCCTGCATCTCACCACTCATGGATGGTACCCGACCCCGACGATCATCTTCGTTACGGAGACAAAATGACTTTGAGTCTGGTCAAATCCTCCTATCAGGCCATTCAATCGGCAACCCCTTCTACCCCCTCTCTTAGTGATTTATCTCTAGATCCTTTCCGTGTCATTTTTCCCATAGACGAGATGATTATGTTAGTCATGGAAGACACCCCCTGGAATGATGGACATCACCGTTCCATCCTCTTCCTGAAACAACACACCATCGAGAGTTACCAATGGATCTCGACCTCGTCGACCATTGTCGTCATTTCAACCATTCCCGAGTCCTCACATGATGTTTTTTCCGAAGGGAACTTAAGAAATATCTCACTCACTCTTCCCCTCGACATATCCATCAAACCTGGAATTGTAAAAAATGTGCATATCGGAGCTTCATGTTCCCCTAACGAAATTGTCACCTATGAGTCACTTTTCAAATACTTTCATGACGTCTTCACCTGGAGCTATGAAGAAATGTCGGGCATTGACCCCAACATTGTGATACATGACATCAAGACATACCCAGATGCTAAACCCATCCAGAAATGCTTTCATCCAGTTCATGCATGTAAAGCGACCGCTATCAAACTTGAAGTCAAGAAACTTCTCAAAGCCGGCTTTATTTACCCGATGGATCTCACTGACTAGGTTTCCAACCTTGTCTTGATCGACAAGAAATAGGGCACAATCCACATGTGCGTTGATTATAGGGATATTAACAAATATTTTCCTAAAGACAACTTTCCTACCCCCTTCGTCGACCAGATTGTCGACGATTGTGCCAGAAGAGAAATTTTCTCTCTGATCGATGGTTTCTTTGGATATAATCAAATCAATATTGTTCTCGATGATCAACACAAAACCTCTTTTATTTGTCCTTGGGGAACTTTTGCCTATCAGAAACTTCCTTTCAGTCTTAATAACACTGACGCGACTTTTCAACACGCTATGTCTTATGCCTTCCATGATATTAAGCACATCATGTAGCCATATCTTGATTAATTACCCACTCATTCCATGTGCCAGGTTGATCATCCAATCCACCTCCGAGCCATTTTCCTACGATGTCGATTTTACCATATACGCTTGAATCCTCACAAATGCATTTTCTGCATTGAATCCGACCAAATTCTAGGCTTTATCGTTTCATGTCAAGGGATCAGGGTAGATCCTTTGAAGGTCGAGGCGATTCTTAATCTCCCTCCTCCTACACATCGCCAGTTACAAAGTTTGCAAGGGAAAGCAAACTTTCTTCGTCGTTTCATCTTTAACTATGCCGAGATAACTCTTGGATTTACAGAACTACTCAAAAAGGGGTCTAAGTTTTTATGGGATACCATCACAAACAAAGCCTTTGAAGCTCTAAAACTGTCCCTGACATGTGCTTCACTTCTCTCCCCCCCCCGATTACATTTGCAATTATTTCCTTTACCTCGCAGCCTCGGATTACACCATCGCTATGGTCCTTGTCTAGGAGGATGATTCTCATGACAAACATGTTATCTATTACTTGATTTGAAGTCTAACACCTACCAAAACCAAGCATTTACATGTCGAAAAACTAGCCTTGGCAGTCGTCCAATAAGTTCAATGTTTCCGACACTATATCCTCTCTCGCAAGACTACTGTAATTTCTAACTACAACCCTATGCAACACATTCTCACCCATCAATTGCTAGGGGGAAAATACTCCAAATGGATCGTGATACTCCAATAGTTTGACCTGGAATTCGAACAAGCTAAGCCTAAGAAGTCCTTAGTGTTTTTCGAGTTGATATGCGACTTTCCCTACTCTGAAATGGAAAATATAGCAGCCAATTCATTACCCGATGAATCCATTTTCCTAATCAGTTTTGACGATCTTTGGTACGGTGATATCATCATATATCTCCAAACCCAGACTTTCCAACCCAATTTGTCCAGTACTGACCGGCGTCGAATATGCTACCAAGCCCATCAATATATTATCCTCAGTGATACTCTTTATCATCATGGGATTGACTCAGTTTTTCAACGTTGCCTCACATTTGACGAAGCCGAAAAAGCCTTAAATGACTGCCATTCTGGAGCCTGTGGTGGTCATATGTTCGGGTATGCTACTTCCCATAAGAACTTACAAGCAGGGTATTTTTGGCCTTATTTATTTAACGATTTCATAATCATCGTCCAAAAATGCCACTCTTGCCAGACCTATAACCATAAAATACGATCACATCCTTCTCCTCTTCACCCTGTGGTCTCCATTGGTCCCTTTGTGAAATGGGGTATCGATTACATGACATGTCACCCCCACTCGGATGAGGGGCATGGATACATTATTGTAGCCATATATTATTTTACGAAATGGGCCAAGGCGATGCCGACATTTGACAATACTGGAAAGACCGCAACATTTTTCATTTTCAATCACATCATAGCTTGTTTTGGTGTTCCTCAGGCTATCATCATTGATCATGGTAGCAACTTTAGAAACTTCATGATGTCTGAACTCACTAAAAATTTGGGTCTTCACCATGAAAACTCAATGCCCTATTACCCACAAGCCAATGACCAAGTCGAAGCAATTAACAAAGTTCCCATAACCATGCTTCGACGAATGATAGGGATTCACAAAACAAGTTGGCACACAATGTTCTTTTCAGCATTGTGGGCTTATCGGACATCCGTTAACTCTGCTACCAGGTTTACACCATTCCAGTTATTCTATGGTCTATAAGCCATCCTCCCGATTAAATGTGAGATACCCTCCTTAAAACTAGCCGTCGTGTTAGCACTCTGTAATTTGGCCAAGGTTGTGAGGCAGTCACATAGGCAACATCAAAACCACTTCGAGTCTTGGATCTAGCCCTCCAAGACTCAGAGAGGGATCTCTCTATCTGATATAGCTTTTTTTGAAGAGGTATTAGGCTAGTTATGAAGAACATGGGTTGGGGTTTTTAAATGGTTGATTTGAAACAGCAAGGAGGGCCATTGGGCAAATGGGGTCTGCGCTTTAAACAAGGTGATTCACTCTCATATTTGGACAAAGTTATTTCACAGGGAAAGGTAGTGGCAATATTGGATCGAATTAAGTATGGATGGCATTTATTTGAGGAAGAAATAGGTGAGGTAAAATCCAGGCACAGGAGCAGCTAAGAATTCCTGAACTAAGCTTTAGTAGAAAACATAAAGATCACCAAAATCTCAGAGGCAGAGTATCTGCTGATAAATTTTGCTTCTATTACTTTCCTTCTGATAATAAGAGCTGAAAACAAGCATAATGATCACAAGAAAAACATTGAACAGATAAAAACACCACCAATCTCATCACACAGGAATCCTGTAAAAGAAAACATGCTCATTGCTAATTGATCATCTAAATATTACAAAAAATATTCTCTGGTCATACACAGCCCATGCTCCAGGAACCTCACAGGTCGAACCATTTTACATTAAAATCCTCTAGATAAATAGGATATATCATCCCAATAAGTTTCAGAAGTCGGTTTAACTGCCTCGGCCAAAAATAGCCACCACTCCCACAAAATTTGGAGCTTTCTGCCATGAAAGACGGACCGGTTTTCTGCAAAAAAAGGGGTCCGAGAAGACGTTATTTTATCTTCAATGATGACACTTGGGTGAAAACTGAAAGAGTTTATTGTAGATGGGCATGTTCTGGACAAAAACCTCCTTCGGTTTTTCCAAATTCATCCCCAGCTGGCCGTAACAGCTCCTGCAAGATCAGGACTGAAACGGAAAATTGAAAATCTGGAAAAATAGGCCTCGAAGATGTCTTCGATTCTCCCTACTCGTAACTCTGCTGAAAAAACTAAGAGAGGTTTTGTTATTCAGCCCGTACTGAGAAAAAACCTCTCTCGTATTTTCAAAATCCGTTTCCGTTTTCCCAGAAACTGCCTCGGACGAACACATAGTAAAACCGACAAAAAATGGTAAAAATATGCAAAAGTGGTTTTTTTTTTCGTGTTGAGTGGTATTCCGGACCCCCCCCTCTCGTTAAATCCTGAATGGTGAAGGGGGGTCCGGAATTTTTATGGTTCGTGGATCTGTTTTGATGTGATGCGATGTATGGGAAAAAAGCTTGGAGTTTAATTGGGATTCCGGACCCCCCCCCCCTCTCATTAAAGTTCGGAAGGTGAGGGGGGGTCCGGAAAAATTATGGTGCATTGATTAGTTTTGATATGAAGTGAATGGGGGGTGCTGGTGTATGGAGATGTGCATGGGTAGTGTGAGTGGAGGGTGACGTGAGGGGGATGGGTGAGTGGAGTATGGCGTAGGGGTGAGGTATGAGGGGGGTTGAGTGGAATGTGACGTAGGGGAGGAGGGTGGCATGGGGTAGAACTTAGGGTAAAGCATAGGTTAGTTTAAGTTATATCATTTTTAATACTATATGTTTTATGTTTTATGTGTTACGTTTTATGCATGTTTGTTTTGCATATTTTAATTTGTTTTTTATATGTTTTTCGAATGTTTTTTAATATTTTGTTTTATATTTTGTGTTTATTTTATATGTTTTGTTTTTTAAATATTTTATGTTTTATTTTTTTAATTGATTTATTCAATTTTTTGGTTTTGTATGTTTTGATTTATTTTATTAATTTATTTTATTTAATTTAAAACTAACCTAGTTACTAACTTAGGTATTAACTTAGTTAATAACTAATTAATTAATAATTAATTAATTATTTAACTAGTTGTTTATTAATTAATTCAACCTATCCTAACTACACTAATATTTATTATTATTTTAACCTAACTAACCTATTGTTCTTTTTGTTCATCCTAAGTCTGATTATGTATGAATGGGTGACTGGCGAGAGGTAGTCAATGGGGCCACAGGACAAGGGAGTGAGGGTGCAATGTGTATGAAGGATGCAGCCGGATGATGGGGGATCGAGTGAAAAGAATGGAGGGAGGAAACGGGATCAACCGAGCCATATTTCGTCATCACGGGAGAAACGCCAAATCAACAGTCGAAGAATCGATTCGACTATAATTATAGGACCCCAACACGTTGAACTCTTACAAAACACTTCTGTCGAGGAAGAACATCTGTTGTATCTCATGCAATTAGAGAAAACTCGACGCAATGCTACCCTAGTCATAGAATCCCAGAAGAAATGTGTCAAGGCCCAATACGACAAACATGTCAAGCCTCGCGTTTTCTCTGAAGGAGATTTGGTTCTCCTTTACGAACAAGATTGAGATATGCTAGGAGCTGGAAAATTCGAAGCCATGTGGCAAGGTCCTTATATCATTAGATGAGTTTTGGAGAAAGGAGATTACGAGTTAGTAGATTACGACGGTATCCCTTTAGTGAACCCAAAAATGGGTTGTACTTAAAGAAGTACTATGCCTAAGATCACCTATTCATGAGTACTTGTATTTTATTGTATCATACTTCTTGTGTGTTACTGTAGTATTCTTTTTTCATTATCTAGTCTCTGCCCTTATGTTATGTTGTGTTTGGTTTCCAGATGTTGGAGTCTTCACTAACCCACATTGGCTTCGCTGATGGCGCTAGCCGTAGTACTTAGAACCTTGCTTCTGCTGCGTGGGCAATTTACGCCCCTACAAACGAACTTATCACTCTACGAGGTGTGTGTCTCAGTCGTGCGACCAACAATATTGCAGAGTATAGCGCCGTTATTGAATTGTTGATTGATGGTATCTCGCTCGGTATCTGTCACTTAGTTGTACGACTCAATTCGCAACTATTAGTACTACAGTTAAGTAATGTCTATGCTATTCAAAGTCCTACTTTATTACGAGTATATTTATGAATTCACCTCTTGGAACATTATTTTGATTATATTGAGTATCAGAATATTCCTAAATGTCTAAATACATTAATTTATGCATTGGATAACTATGTATTAGACAGACATTTGGGCCATTTATAAACCAATCACATCACATGTATCACACAACACAAGATAAGCCGGTAGAAGCCGTATATATGTATATAACGATCAAATTTTTTTTGCAAAAAAAGTTCGTATATATTTCAAAATATGAAGCTCATAGCTTCTACAAAGTATTGTCATGGGTGATGCTCATGATAACACATGAATGCCCGAGAAACCCTACAAAGCAGTCAGCCAATAGACTCTGACACACCCATAGTATGGGACTAATACCGTTGAGGTACTTCTCCGATAGTCATGTCCAGAATGTCAGCAGTCAACCCCTCCAAGTTTTTCTCCATTGCCTCATAATCTTCAGCATCCCATCGCGGCAATGGAGCCACCTCTCCTTGTCACTGAATAGGAGACATACCTGGAGGTCGGTATGGCCCCACATCTGTGTCATTCAAAAGAGATTTTTGATCAGTTCTTGGGAAAACATAAAAACATTTGCATATGATAAAACTCACAAAAACATTTAAAAAGTGAAAAAATGTGTACTTCTTACCTAGATCTCCCCACTGAGCATCCTCAGGTAGGGACAAATCTAGATCTCCTTGAAAATCCAACCCGACATAGGCATAATAATCGACCATCAGCATCTGTGGCCGCAACCAGTCAAAGAAGGAATCATTGTATTTGATGATTGGCCTAGCTACATGTCGAGCCATGAGGTTGCACCACCTCAGCATCCTCAAATCCTCTGGAGCCGGTAAAACCCCACTCAACTTGCAACCTTATCAAGGGAACCCTCTCAAGAAAGAAGGACACCAAAAGTGATCCGTACCCGAATTGCTTCAAGTCACCTTTCCTGCATTTTTTCAACTACCTCTTTATGCTACGAAGGACTGTGTCTGACCAGTTAAAGACCCAAGGCTTAGTACACTCTATGGTGTACTGAAAATAGCTCTGGAGAGCCATGTGTGGAGAAGCACTCCTAGCCATACGAGCAATGGTGAACATGATAGTGCAAAGGGTTAAATCCTGGACCCCCTAAATGGCCACCTTTCCTTTTCTTCTTTCCACCTCTGGAACACAGTACTGATGATAATACTCACTCATAGGAATCCCACCACCTCGGCTACCGGTAAAGCTAGCATGGTACCCACACTGTGACAGTCCTATTAGGAAATAAATGTCCTCGATATCCAAGGACAATGTGTGGACCCCCACGTGGAATACTTGTTGGTCCACGTCCCACATATGAACGAGGTACTCCAACAACCTGACTTGGGCCCTCATACCCGGGATCCAAAAGAATTTTGGGAGACCACAGTCTCGTAAAGAGGCAATGGTGCCCAGGACATTCCCAAAAACAACATCATCTTCTTCATGCTCTCTTTTGTTCCACTCCAGAACCATTGTGATGGTCAAATGTCTACACAAGAACCATAAGAAGAGGGTCAACAACTCTTTTCAAGCCTTGGCACATTTTTCATTGAGAAAAAAATCAAAGCAAATTTTCATTTTGTGGTTCTCGTAGGTTCCCTTTTAGCACAGTGCAAGGTTCTCATAGGTGCCTTTGGGGTCACCTGTGAGAATCGTTCCTTCTCACAGGTCCCATATGGCTAGCCTGCGAGAACGCCTAGGTGCAAATTTTGGCCATAAAACAAACTCAAAACTTGAAATTTGCCACTGAAAACAAAAAATTGAACCATGAAAAGGTATAAGATAGGGAGTTTACCTCACTAACAGAGACGGTTCACCAAACGATTTCTCGTACCTTCTGGAATTGAGCACTAAAATTCAAGGGCAAAAGAGGGGTTTTGGGATAAAATCTTGGCAAAGTCACAATGACTATGGTGAAAGGACTTTTACCCACTTATATTTACTTTTTACCATATTTGTTGATCTTTATAATTGTTTTATTCATTAAACCTAATGCCTAATAGCCCTATGAGTGTGACTTTTTGCAGATACAACGATTCTGAAGTCTACACAAAGTAGTATGGATATTTTTAATTATTTTTTATGGTTTTTAGACAAAACCTCGAGCTTGGTCTTTGTTTGTTATCACGCTCAAAAATACATGAGAATCTAATCAAGAACACTTTTATCACTTTTTTGGGCTCATAAAGGTTATACGAAAAAGGAACCCCCTAGAGTCCTCTTTAAGCTCTTTTCAGACTCTCTAAACATGAAAAGATTGCCGAGCGATGTTGCTATTTTCACGCTCGTTAAAGTATTTGAAGAAAGTGTTTGTTGGGAAATAATTTATCTCTTTTTCGGTCTCATCAGACTACTTTATGAAAAAGGAACTGAGATATTTCTCTTTTGAGTGTTTTTCCAGACTCTATAATCATGAAATGCCTTCGAGTTTTCTATCTTTCGACTCGTTAAACAAACATCAAAAGACCTGTAATGGGACCGAACCACTCCTTCCTAGGGTTTGTTAAACATACTTTGAGGTACTTGTCCGGAGGATGATCTTACATCAACAAGAATATGTTATCCTCCTCAAGCTTGCGTAAAAATAAAGAGGTACTCACCAGAAATGGTGGGGGAAAATTTGGGAAAGGGATGTGTTTTCATATTCATATTATTGGTAGTAAGTGTCTCTCTTGAACATGACACCTCCTATTCGTTATTTGAAGCTAGTTTGGGAAATTTGTTTGTCTCTCATTCGACTTGCCATAAGGTCGTATCCTGAGTCGTCTCTGAGTCAGTGCTGCGAAATCATTTGTTGTGTTGTTCAAATGTTCAAGAGAAGTTCATCTGAAACCTCTATTGAGTCGGCCATCTGCAGTTGTCCATTCCCTCTGTGTTGGCCTTCCTTGTGTTCAATTAAACCTACGTCATACTCTATTTCACTGTCAAAATATGTTACTCATTTCGTGTCATTGAAGGGGGATACATCAAGGCCCTCCTGTGACGAGTCTTGTTCCGTCGACTTCAACTCATTATTTGGAAACAAGACCTAGAAATTATTTGGTACCTTGGAACTTGCATGCCTCAATGGCAGGTTCTCTTGCTTTCGACAATGGATTTTCATCACTGACCCCTGATCGGGAGATTCTGTTGAATGTTCCACCTCAGCTCATTTATTCACATTCATTGGATTGTACTAGTGTACTGTGGGATTCATTGACATTAA
The DNA here is from genome assembly GCA_009831015.1 of Picea engelmannii. Taxonomy (NCBI): domain Eukaryota; kingdom Viridiplantae; phylum Streptophyta; class Pinopsida; order Pinales; family Pinaceae; genus Picea; species Picea engelmannii. Next base: position 58,851 of record ML801790.1, read on the forward strand.
TGGTGATTTCCCTCGCACTTGTTAACGGTTGCATCAATGATCAGTAATCAAGTGGTTTCTACCATGTTCGACTTTGACGGATTCATTGACATTAATGGTGATTTCCCTCGCACTTGTTAACGGTTGCATCAATGATCAGTAATCAAGTGGTTTCTACCATGTTCGACTTTGACATATGTAATCACATGGTTAGATTCATACTTTCAGGTGATGGGATTGAAGACCCTAGGTTTCATCTTTTTGACCCAGGCTACGATGGAGTATGTATGATTTTCATCGACACATAAATAAACTTTGTATGTCTCATGGCTATGTCATCTTAATTTGAATCTTCTTGCATAGATCCACAGTGTATTCTTAGTGGCTATGCAATATTTTGACGACATGGATCCATGGTGTATGATTGGTGGCCATGACCCACATTCATGATTTCATTTGTTTGTGATCTAAATATGGGGATGCCTACCTCAAAACTGGTATTATATTCTGTAGATGCTTGGTTGTTCACAGGTTTCTGATTAGGTGCACTACTGGTTTCTGATACACACGCAGTTTACAAAGTATTTCAGTTGTCACTGATTTCAGCCTCATTCTGTTACACATGATTTTGGTCATCTTGGTGATGTATTAACAATGGTGCATTCAGGCTCCCAACAAGGACTTTTTGCCTGAGAAAAGTGGATCTTGTCTCCTTTCAAAAACATATTTTCAAAGTGAGTTCATAGGCTGCATATGGCCTAGGGTGAGAGAATCCATCATTCTCACAGGCCACCTTCATCTAGGGTGCGAACTTCTCATAGTTTTTTCCATACATAGGGTGTGAACCCGTTTTCAATCTTGGAAAAGAGAAGAGGTCTTGAGGGTTCTAGAAGGGAATCTTCTAGAAAATGAGTTGGCATTCGTATGGTTGTCATTTTACTGACTTCTCAGATTTGATGGGATCATCCTCATCCATGTAACCATATCTCCTTCTCCTATATATTGAAAGGTTTCTCATGGAAAAGGTTAAGCAAGATTAATTGAAGAATTGGTGAAGGAATTGTGTGAAGAACCCTTCTTAGATAGAAGCTTGAAGACTCTAGTTGGTCTATCAAGAGGAATTATATCTTCTTTATGCAAGTACAAAGAAAGTGTGTGTCTTGGAACCAAGATTCACTGAAAGTAATCTTGCAACATCGAGGCGATCAAGTTTTATCTTCTACTTTCAATTAATATGATACAGCGACATGTCCCTTTCCCATAAAGTCATTCTTACTTTATTGTGTAATTCCTTGATCATATGCATAATTTGACGTTCAATAAATTGTGTTATCTTCACTTTGGTTGGTTTGTGTTGTCTTGGACTTGACCTCATGAGAGCACCGGAGAAAAGTGGGAGCATCATAGACCTAAGGAAGCGATACAAAGGTATGTCACTTGTTCCTCCTTACTAGGAAATTCAATGATTGCAACTTAGGGAAAGAGTCATGTCCTGTCCTGTTTTGTTCTAGATCTAGGTGGTTCTAGGGAGATCTATTAGTGTATGCACCTACCGATTAGTATGATAAAAATATTCAGGGATGATGAGCATAGGTTCTTCAGTCAAGGACATTTTGATTTGATCAAAAAAATCTCAAGAATCAGTGGTCGATTTGACCTCATTTCCTTTCCTAAGCATGGTTGTAATGTATTTTACCAATTCAAAAAAATTTGAAATGAACCTTCTTAGAAAATTGATTTTCCCCAAGAAAGACTGAACTTATTTCTTAGATCTAGGGAGAGACAAGGTATGGATGGCTTCTACTCTGCTTGAATCAATTCTTACCCCTTCTATTGATACAATGTTCCCCAACAACTTCCCCTCCTTCATATAAAACAAAGACTTTTTGGGATTGAGAGATAGACCAAACTTTATGCACTTCATGAAAACCTTTTTCAAATGATGATAATGTTGTTTATTAGATTGTGAGAACAATGTGATCTCATCTAAATAGATGACTACAAACTTGGCCTTCTCCCCAATAAAGGCAATGTCCATTGCTCGCTTAAAGGTTGCTCCTGCATTCATCAATCTGAGGGGCATTTTGGCATACATGAATGTTCCCCAAGGAGTAGTGAAGGTTGTCTTGTCTCTATATTAAGGAAAGACATATATTTTATTGTAGCCAGAAAAACCATCAATCATAGACATCCTATATGAACATGTCACCCTCTGCAAAATGTGCTCCATCTTTGGTAAGGGGTAATTATGTTTCTTGGAGCTTCTATTCAAATTTTGGAAATCGACACAAAGTTTGATTTCCCCATTCTTAATCCTCAATGGGAACAAGTTAGCCACCCATTCAAAGTATCTCAAAGGAATGATGATCTTGGCATCCAAAAGATTCTTTACTTCCCTTTCCATAATAGGCAACAACATAGGATTTATCTGCCCGAGTTTCTACCTAAATGGCTTGGTCTCCTCTTTCAAAGGTATATTATGTTCAATGATGCTTGTGTCATATGTTCTCAAATATTCAAATTTCTAGGAAAACACATCTGAAAACTCCTTTAAGAGATTAACATATTGAGCCTTTTTTTCTTTTGAAAAGATGCTAGACAACTTAACATACTTTGGATCCTCCTCTGTACCTAAATTGTATTCAGTCACATCAACATTTTTAGTTTAACCTTTAACCTTTACATCAACATCATTTCTATCAAACAATCTCTCCAAAGGAACTAGTCCTTTTGGAATATGGTTACTAGGTAACTAAACAATATGATGGTCAACAATTTTATTCAGAAAAACATCAGCATGATGGATTTTTTAAGTGTCATGATATTGATCAATATGCAAGGCAAAAAACTCATCCATAGTCTGAAGAAATACTTTTATCTCAAGATCATCCTAAAAAACCTTCCAATGTTTGACATTGTCAGGTATAGAGGGTATATACTTCACTTCCATGCCATATTTGAGTTTAGGGGGAAAAGGAACTCTGAAATTACTTGTTGAAATAACCAAGGAATATTCCATAATGTTCTCCTCTCTTGGGACAAATGAGATATTAAAATCTAAGAAGAAACTATCAACAAGATCCCAAACTTAATTTATGTAAGTCCTTAACCTAGGGTGTTTAGCTTGATACAAATTTTTGATTTGATGGAAAATTAATTCAACATCTCCAAACACTGGTAGCTCTTCAATCCTCATGTCTTTGGTATCCCTCAAACCCAAAACATGAGCCTCATATTCTACCACATTGTTTGTAGTTTCAAATTCAATCTTGTAGGATAAATAAATGATCTCTTGAGTAGGGGAAATAAAGACTACCCTAACACCAACACCTTCTTTAGAATAAGCCCCATAAAAAAACATCTTCCAAGTAAAGGTATTAAGAAGAGACTCTTCACAAGAGGTAATGGAATGTTTTATGATTTCAATAGGAGGTTGAGGAGCATTAGTGAGCTTCAATATACTGTATCCTAAATCAGTATCAAGTGCAAAAATAGGATGGTTGGTGGGATTTGCTTCATCACTGATGTGTAGGATAATTGAGCCTCCCTGTAAAGCCTTATATTTTCTCCCCAAAACACATAATGGTGGCATATGAAAGGTCCATATGCAAGGTTCCCCCTAGTATTTTTATCCAAGATCCTGACAAGAGAATCCCAAACTAAGGGGGGACATCAACCACCAAAATATCCATAAACACACTTTTCATTGGCAACTAAAACAAGGTCACAACCAGATCTCTGATAACCCCAAGACACTTCACTTTCCTAGAGTCAAAAGAGTATAATTCATGGTATTTTTTTGTAATTTCCAACCCAATATCATCCATGATTGTTTTAGGCATGATATTGTGAGATGCCCTTGAGTCCATCAAGTAGTTATGTAGAACTTTATCATGATTTTTCAATGATGTATAAAAAGGAGGGGAAGTCATCTCTGTATTCTACCAAAGGTCCCATGATAACTGTTGTTTTTTCAACTTGAAGGTTAAATGAATCTATGGAATTAGAAGAAAGAACAGACTGCATCATTTTATAAAGGTATCTTTTAAATTCCTCATTCTTAATCAGCTCCGAAAAAGGTACAGGGATTTTAATCTTTTCAATTTCATTTTCAAAGATAAAGGAGGATGGGGATTTCAAAATCTCTTTAACTTCTAGGGAAGGGATATTAACCAATGTTTGAGGGCTTTGCACATATTTTCCTTTATTTCTAGTTGTCACAACCTTATCATAATTTTCTAATTTAGTGGGATGATCAGAAGTGTCAGTCTTTCCCTATTTATTTTTTAACATTAGGTTGTATCTAGTAGGATTGTCATCTCTCCTTTAATCAATTCATTTAATTGAATATCCATGAGAGACTCTTCATATGTAGATTGGATCAAATGAGGAGATGAAGAGGTGTCACCAAGACAATAAATTTCAGGATCATTTTCTTCATCCTCTCCTTCTTCATCAACAACAAGGTTGTTTTGGAGAGGGTTTTGAACTTTTTGATCATCCCTATCCCTATTTAGTGGGTCTCTTTGGAGGACCTAAGGGGCATTATTTCATCTTCTAAAATTACCTCTATTTTCAGCATTCTATGTGTTTCTATAGTTCTATTTTCCTTCAATTTTCAACTTCTCCATTTTAGCAGAAAGTTATTTTACCAATTTTGTAAGTTCATCAACTTGAGGGTGGAAAATAGGGGATTCAAAGGTGGAAGATTCAGCCTTACCTTTCCTTCTATCTCTATCATATTTTCTCATAAGTTTTTCAGCTGCAAATATATTGGATTCTACTTCTAAGGATGTATCTTTCATATGAGCTAAAGAGGTAGATCTTATTTCTCTCAACGAGAGGCAGAACTCAGGGTCAAAAGCACTGGCATAGGTAATCTTGGCAGAGGTTTCTATAGGCTTTACTTCAGTGGGAATCCTATTGTACATTTTATTGAATCTCTTTGAGAAGTCAGAAACATATTTCCCTTCTTTCCTCTTAAGTGATCCAATTTCTGTAATATAATAAAGGAAATTCTTTTTATCCCCCCAATGCTTTAAGAAGGCATCATTGTTGTGAGGGAAATCCCCTTATGAACTCGCAAATAGGGTTATCTTATGCATGCAGATATGACCGAAAGAAATCTACTTTCTACCTTCATCCCCTAACTTAAACCCCATTCCTTTTCAGCAAACACATGGTTAGACCAACATACCTTTTTCTGGATGTTCAATGTCAATCCTCCTTCATGATTTATCGCTTGTTGGTAGCTATCCTCTCAATATTGACCTTCGTACAAAACAAGCAACAAACTACACATGCATTTTACCTATAGACTAATGGGTTAGAGATTCAAACATATATTTACTGAACTATGAAGAACTCATATAGTGGGATGGGAAAAGCATTTATTTATTATTAACTTTAATGAATCAACTTACAATGTCGAGACCGGCCACTGCTCCAAGAATCCTAATCCTGGGCTCCTCTTCAAATGTCCTCCAACTTCTTTGCTTTGTATCTCTTCTTGCACAAGGATGCCTAAAGGGTTGGGACAATGGGAATATGCAATTGGGTAGAGTTTCTTTACTCTATTTATCCTCCTCCAAACGAGACCCCTAGCCCTTCTTTTATAGGCTAGAAGAAGCTAGGTATTTCGATGAACCCTTGGCCATGCATGGCCTGGAGTTTTAGTTAACTCATCCAAATTTGTGTGTTCCGTCAACAAAATTCCTTTTTTTGTGCTTTTGTTAGTCCACGCGGGTTGTTTTAGGTCAGCTAGCATGTACACGCCTGTAGTAATGGAGTAGGGTGCATGGGCCCTTATAAAAGAGGTTTTTTAAAGAGTTGTTTAGTAATGCTTTTGGCAAAGAAGGGATCTGAGATGGCCTGATGCCAGGTAAGCATGTATGGTGCAAATTAGGGTTATAACATATGCCCCCTAATGTGTGAGGTCAAAAGAGCATCCGATGGCCGAAAAACATTACCAATATTTACTGATGTGCCGAACAAGTGAGCCCAGGGACCAGGAACCGAGAGGCACCATCTGTAAAATAACAAGTGTCTCACCGAGGCAGGCATACCCATGCTCAGGATAAAATAGAATCATGGCTACCAATCAAATACACTATAGATCCATGTCAAATAACTATATAAAGTGTATCCACAAACAATACACAGCGGAGCTACATCTCGAAATCAAAAAGAGATACATAGAGAGTATCCATCTTCTAGAAGATGATACAGCCTGATGGCTGGAGATGAGATCTTCAGAGCTCAAGAAACAACTTCAAAATATTCAAAACTCAAGGTAGGAGTGTAATATGAGTGTACGACTTCACTACCCAGAGGTCTTCAATGGCTCATCGGTCATGGACTAGATAATCTTGATGATCAGATTGAAGGCTTCATTAATTTCGAACAAGGACTTGATTGGACATTCAGGATGGTCGGGTATGAGGGAAAGAGACAAATTGCAGAGGGGCTGACGTAGGCTTGGTAGAAACTTCCCTTGGACAACAGCATGAAAAATGATGAGACTTAGGAAGCATGGCATTAATCATAAGTTTATGAAGCAGGAGGCAACGCAAACTCTCCATATGTTTGGAAGAATAACCAAATGGGGAGGACACAAATCTATGTAGCGAGAACAACTTCCTAAGGTCATACTACAGCCCAAAGATTGACAAACAAATGGAAAGATATGCTTTATCCAAGGGAGACTCATTATGATGCCAATAAAGAAAATACTTTTCCCTTCCTCTTTTTGGGGTATATTTGATTTTTTTTGTCTTTTTCAATAACTTTGGAAAAAAGAATAAAGGAATGTTACGTTACAATGGAGGAACGAGTGTGAAAAACATACAATCTCAAGGCACAAGGACAAGAATGATGTTCAAAGTAATGATACTCAGGAAAAATCCTCTAGGGGCCAAGGGTGTTAAGACATAGAATCAAAGTGTTGCAAGGCTGGTGTATAAGGTATGCAAATGTGGTTAACAAAACACACAATGGTAATGTCCTTTAATGTAAGTTTAACAAGCCCAGAGAAGGTAAGATCGGTGGTTTTTCATATTTAGAGAGTCTGAAAAAACATAAAAGGAGACTCCATTGGGGTACCTTTTTCGAATATAGTCTAGTCAGTTTGAAAAAGGGGTAAACTAGCACCGACAAGACGTCTATTCAAAACCATTTTAATGAGTATGATAAGGACACGATCACTAGGCCATTTTTTCATTTTTAAGGAGTTTGAAAAAAGATTAACTATGGACTCCGTCGGGAATGTTCTTTTGGACCATTTTAATGAGTGTGAAAGAATAAGGTCACTCAGTGATCTTTTCAATTTTATGGAGTCTGAAAAGAGCTTAACTATGGACTCCATGGGGGTTCCTTCTTCGTAAGTTTAGTACCTCAGGCCTAAAAAAGGGATAAAATTATACCTGCGAGTACTCTTATAAAGAACTAAAGTTCCATAGAGTATACCTTTGTTCATACAGTTGACTGTCCAGACCGAAAAAGGGGTAAACTACCGCCGGATAGACGTGACTTCAAATTTTAGTTTAACGAGTGTGAAAGGCCACAAGATCACTCGACAATATTTTCATGTTTAGAGAGTCTAAAAAGGGCTTAAATGAAGACCCGTTATTTTTTGGGAGTCCTAAGGGTGAGGTCAAGAGCGAAGAGGAATCATGCAAATGAGGCTTAAGCTAGTATTCAGGAAAATCTACAAGGACTCCTAAGCCTACAGTGTTTTAGAGACAACATGGATACCATAATGCAACCAGGATCTACCTAGGGAAAACATGTTCCGATAAGCTCTACCACCAAGTTGCGACACTTCTAAAGCAACTGTGATGGTTCTATGTCACAACTTGGTGGGATCGATCTTATGGAAAAGGAAAAGTACAATGAGATACAAAATTTAGGGTAGAAACCTAACCTATATGTTCAAGTAGATCGTCGGAAACATTTTCCATGGACCGTCGAAAATTACTCAAAAATAAAAAAAACACTATCCCAATACCCGATCAAATCCCTCCTATGCAAATCCTGAATCACTCTAAATGGTTTTTGGTATAAAGAAAATTATAAGGGAGGCCAAAAAAGTGACAAAAAGAGGCCAAAAAGTCTATAAATAGAAGCTGGCATCTCATTATCACCATTGTTGATTTGGAAATTGACACTGGAGCCAAAAGACCCCATTTGTCAAAAGCGGTGATTTCAGGAGCTACAGTGGACGAAACGAACTTCTATCCAAGTTAAACGTGATATTATTGGATGACTCAAGATCAATGATGCCAATATCAGCCAAGAGAATTCTACGTTGACTCGGGCAGTGTCGTAGAACTTCCAACGCAGACATAGCACAAGGTCCTTGAGCCAAATCTTCAACAATGTTGTAGTTTTGGGCAGCACATGAACTAGGATTAGAAGTATATTTATAGATGGTGCTCTTGGGTGGCTGTAGTATAGAGTCAAAAGTAGGCTTCTCTATCTATAGTGACCTAAATGGAGGACTAACAAAAGGAGAACTAACGATCGCAGGAGATGGATCCGATAAAGAACTGTTAGAGACCTTTTCTTTGTCAAGTTTAATTGGAATGTCATATGTTGTAGAGTGGGTGTTCAAATCAATCCCATTGAACATATAAATATGATCTCTCATCGAGGCTTCATCGTTAGGAGGGTGGTTGGAACTGCCCCCTAGAGAGGGGGTTTGAGCAACCATGGATTGATGTTGAGGAAAAGGTTGTGTTAACACGACAGGTTGGGAATTTCATTTGAAACGTTTGGCAACTTCATCATGATGTGGATAGTCTCCAATGTAGTTATCGTCACCACAAATAAGACATGGGATTTTCAGTTTCCACTGTGGTTTCTTTTTGGTAGCATTCGGTGGAGCTTGAGTTTTTGGTTTTTCATTATTATTATTATTATTGGGTTTATTTTTTTTCTTCTTCTTACCTCCGGATTGTGGTGAAGAGGAAAAATGAATTTCATTCACCTCAGAGACTTGAGTTGGGGGGGAGGTAGAGGAGAATGAAGTCGAACTGGGAGTGGACACCAAAGCAGACCATTTTGCAATTCCAGTCGACTGTGAAGTATATTGGGTCTTGAAGGAACTGATAACGCCATCCGCATGCGATGTGGATGAAGGTTTGGATGGATTGGTAGTGGCACGGGTAACATTTGGGATCAACTCACAAAAAGTACCAGATTGTGAGTAAACCAAATCTAAGTACTCATCCAGGGAAATGGCTTCTTCCTTGGTGACTACACCGCCCATAGTGACGTCATAATCAATCGGGGGTAAAAGTGATTTAGTGAACCATTCTGCCAATAATTAGTCAGGAATGATTGCCTTGATCTACCTTCGTCATCATCTCCACTCATGAATGTGATCAGAGATATGCACGAAGTTGGTCTGACGAAGGGAGGTAAAAGTTTGGTACCCATCTCGTAAAGGATACGAGATGGGTAGTTGAAAGTGTGTGAGAAATCTCATGGCAAGGGAGTTGAAATCTTGAAAAGAAACTTGTGGAAGTTCAATATACCACTTGGTTGTTGAGCTCATAAGAGTACACTGGAAGAGACACAAACGTATAGAATCATCCATTAAGGATTTTGATGAACACCATAAATGGAAATTCATTACATGGTTGTTTGGATCTTGTCTAGGTTTACCATCAAACTTTGGGATATCATAAGGTAATTTAGCAGGAATCACTAGCCAATAGGGATAATGGAGCATAGGGTCGTTGGTCAACCAAGACAAGTCTGGAAGATCCAGAGTAGCAAGGAAGGGTAATTGTCAATTAAACTGAGGATGATACTGGTTTGGCATAAGGAAACCTATAGGGCCATAAACTGGGTTAGGTGGATAATTGTATCCAGTAGGTCCCCCTACATATGGTTGTTGTTGACCAGGATAAACAAGATTCAATGAGGGTTGAGAAAAATCCTCTAGTGGGAGATAACTTGATGGGTTCTGAGGAGTAGAGGTTAGATGATTCATTTGTTGGGGATAAAATGTTTTCCCCTGAGGAGGGTAAGCATTCGATCCCTAAGGTGGATACACATTATCCTTGTCGGGAGGATAAGCATTATACCCCGAGGGAGGATAAGTTTGTTTCCCTGTAGGACTCTAGGTGGTATCTAGGACGCTCGGATAAGTTTGTCTGTAAGATTGTATGGAAGGGACATGATTTGATACTCATACTTGTGGGTTATGATATGATTCCCCCCCAATGTAGGGTTGAGTAAACATGCCTCCTAAATATACTCCCCAGGACTGTGAAGGGTTTCCGACAAAAGAAGGTTTCTCCCCTTCCATCGATGGATTTACAACCAGGGTTTGACCAGCAAAGGGAGGTTGTACTCTGGAAGGAACATGAAAAGGTGGTTGTCCCCCAAGAGGGATCAGTGCACTATATGGTGGTTTCCCTCTAGTCAGTATGTGCCCCACAGATGGTTGTGTTTGTCTGGAAAGGGTATGCATTCTCTAGTGTAAATATGGTCCAACAAGATCGTGTGGAACATGAGGGGCTATAGAGTGAAAATTTGTAAAAGTGGGAGTAGTGGTTGAAGTGCCTTAGGTATGAGAAGAGGTGATGACTCGAGAATTAGGATAGACTTGTGCTGACATAAAAATAAGATTAATGAATTGATTGATGCGGTGATCAATGGTTTGATCGGATGGTCTTGCTTCAACAGTAGGAGGGTCATGAGGATTAAGGGGTTGTCGAATGTATTAAAAATGATCATAGAGATCACATCCTAATTAAGTCCTCCATACAGGATGAGAAGGTATGGGATGTGTATCAACTGCAGTGGTAGGACAAATAGGAGTCCTATAGTCATCACCAAAAATTGGTTCTATGGATCCCATATATTTTTCGATATATGGTCTCTCAGGTAAACCTAGGACCTATTCTTCTATGACATTATCGAGTGAGTCCAAATGAAGAAAAAGTGGTTCGAGAGGATCTTCTAACAGAGGTGTAGTGTGAGAAGTGGGATTTTAAACCATAACCAAAGCTCTTTCTGAATTGTCTAACAGAGGAGTAGCAATACTCCCAGCATCAGATTGATTTTCTACCACTCCACGGTAGTTTTCTTCTGGCGATTTAAGAGGTAAGGGTTGGTATCCTTCTTCTGGAGGCATCCTTTGCATCATACATGATCAAAGAAGATATTTATCATCTACAGGATCAATTTTGAGAAATTATTTAAAAATAATAGCATACGCTAATAAAATCTAGGAATAACAGCAAGGAAACAAACCTTCTCTTGATTATCGTACTTGTTGGTGATGAAATCCAACATCACATGATCCAGTCAATAAGGGGATAGGATATGATTGGGTGGAATAGTTACGATGGTGACCTGCTTAACATACTTACACCTTGGTGCAAGCTTCCACACAGTAATTGTGGATTTACCCTCCAAGGAGCCTGAGTGAGTTTGACCACCGTCTGTTCTAGGTACAATGAAGACTTCCCTTCACCTTCACCTTGTGTAAAGACCCTAAATATTATGTCTACTAAGGAAACCAACTCACAGTCATTCCCTAGGAAGGTACAATCAACAGTCCAGTCCAAACGTATGGGCAGGATAACAAGTCTGAAATTATTCTAGAGAACTAAGGACAAGTGTACTGGTAGAACTCTAGAGGACCTCAAATGGATTAAGAATTCATGAAGCACTGAGACCAAATGAAGACATCTGAGCTTCAAGAAGAACCCCCAATATACGATCTGAATACTGCGAACAGTTGAACCACAGAGGAATAATGTCCATAACTCTCTTGAACGTGACCTCGTGCGTAACCCTTGTGTGAGAGGGGGATCCCAGAAAGCTTATACGAAAATTGGATTTTCTCTCCCTATCGCAAGATGCTAGAGTTGTTTTGAATGCTTTGGAGAGTTGTACTCACAAGGTAATCCAAAGCACTAATCCTAGTCTAATGTTGGTGGAATATTCTAAAAACAAAATGTTCTAGATCAATTTTAATTAGCATAGATTTTTCGTGGTTGTTCTTTACTCAGAGGTGTATGAGAGTGAAACTGATGATATTATGACTCAATTCCCAAAAAATGCATAAGAAATGATAAGAAGCCTTTTCTTTCAATGACTTTTTATTTAAGGGAAGGAGAATGAATTTTCTTTTCACTATCAAACACTAAGATGCAGTAACCTCATGCAATTGTCCTCAATCAAGAATCCAATATAATGCTAAAATATTTAGAAAATGGTTCTAATATCCAAAAACCAATCGTGAAAATATATCCCTTTGTTTAAATGTGAATGATAATCATCTTGATGTAAAGCTTGCTATGTCAATCATACTTGAATATCTATGAGATTTAAGCAATTAGAAGAAAACTTCACATTAAGAAAAACAGACTCTCACTATGATCAAGTAAGAAGCAAAAAATGAAGCCAAACTTGCAAAAAGAAAACCAAAAACTCAAACAAGAGGAAATGCTTGGGAAAAATGGCCTCAAAGATCAAATGTAACAGTGCATAGATCTCTGACTTTCCTTACAACAACTTTCATGCAATCAAATAAATGAGAAAGTAGTAGATCGACTCCAAATCTCAAAGAAGAAGAGTGACTCAAAGCAAGGAAGAGAGATGTAAAAAATCCAAACAAAACATCATAAATTCTTAGAAAAAAAAAGGTTGGAGGTTAAAACAAAGACACATTGAGATAGTAACAGTTCTGAGCATATAAATCAACAAATACTACACTCAGAGATGGATTCCCAAAGGATATTTTAGTAGAAAAATACCAACGCTCTGGTGTCAAGGGAACCATATCATTGCAGTGATCTGTGGGAGCCTACAAGGGCGTGCTAGTTCTTTGGATGTAAAGGAAGGGGAGCACTAGCCTCTGATAAAAAAAGAAACTTGACCAGAAATAAAAAAATAAAAAAACTCAAGAAAAATCTGAAATTCAGTGTGCATGGGATGAATCCAAAAATCAACAACACATCTAAGAACCAGAAAAAACACTGAACATGATCTAAATGTGATCAAAGGCCAAAAAAAATACAAAGGAAGGAAACCAAAACTGAAAGCTTCATTCCCCAGTGAATTCTCTAATTTCTATTAGAGGAAAATCCATGTGCAGACAGGTGAATTCCCTCCTGGATCCTAGACCCCTATAACCAAGACAGAAAGGTGCTAATGTTGGACACTGAAATTACTTCTAATGAATATAAAATAGTCAAGGAAGAAGAAGAAAGGAGAATAAATACCTTTGATGAAGTTTGTCCTTGCTCGATCCAGGTTGATCTTGATCTCCAAGCTCTTCAAAATGTTCTACAATCCAATGAACAACAACGACAAAATATCCTTCGTATTCTACCATGATTAGCTTCAAAATAGATCTATCAAAAGAAAAATGTTTATGAAACATACACAAACTTGAAGGAAACAAGCACATATATATTAATGAAAACAAGGTAAAGTTCTTACAACTGTAGATACAAATGCAACAGCCTCACCAAGGTCTCTTTGTCCAAGCCCTTGCTCAAAAGTTCCACAATAAGAATGAGTATAATTTCACTGATTATTCTCCCTTATGATATCATAAGTTTGATGCCTTCAATGTCTCCCCCTTTCACCATGAGGAGGCCTCATTATATAGGCTTTGAGAGGCTCAACCACCTTAGAGATTCTTGGGATTGGTTGAGGATCTTTCTCCATCAGTTGTGGATCCTCCCTAAGATCTAGCCTTGACCTCATATTCGAATAAAATTGAATTCAAATATAAGGGGCATCTTCCCCTAAATTCTTCAACAGCATAATGCTCCCCAATAATGGTGCACAGAGCCCTGCAATTCTCCCCCAAAGGAAGGAAAGGAGTAGTAGCACTCCCTACTAGTGGGTAGGGGAACACTGCCCTTCACAAACGATTTTCAAGTGGTCTTTCTCAAGGAAAAATCTTTGTACTCTTCATCAAATGACATAGCCTTATTTTAACCAGTCTTTGAGGATGTCTTAAGTGTTCTTGTGATGTTGTTCGAGATATGACATAGGCAAGATGACAGTATGATATTTGCGAAACTTGCAACATTTGTGGCCAAAGTGCGACACTTGCGACACTTGTAATGACAATAGTAGGTCATCATTGAAGTTAGTAACTTTGATGTGTAACAATTATGTTAGAAGGTAAGATGGTCAATGTCGAGGTTGAGGCCTTCAATGCACCTCTTGATTATAACCTTCTACTTGGTCGTAGCTAGATTGATTCCATGCACGCAATTGTGTCTACCCTTTTCCATGTGTTACGTTTCCCACACCAAGGAAAGTTTGTTACTGTCGACTAACTAGCCTTCTTTAATTTTGATTCATGTACTAGAAATGTACCTTTTATCTCGAAAAAGCCTCTTGGTTATGAGAATGTCGACGTGGGTCTTTTAAAATATTCAACCTTGATGGGTACATTTCCTATTCCACCACTTGATATTCCTTCTCCTTTTGTCATTCAATTAACATGATATAAACCTTTGTTTGTGAAACCCCTAAGTCATATGACCCATGGATAGTACCTAGCTTTGGTCATTATATTTGTTACGATGATTGAATGCCTTTAAGTCTGGTCAAATCAGCTTATCAAGATATTCAATCGGTAACCCATTCTCCTCCTTCTCTTTGTGATACATCTCTTGATATGTTTCATGTGATATTTCCTACTGATGAGATGATCATGATGGTCATGTCTATGGAAGATACTCCATGGCATGATGGACATCATCGTTCTATTCTCTTCCTATAATGTGATACCATAAAGAGTTACCAATGGGTTTTGACTCGGTCTACCGTTGTTGTTATTTATTTTGTTCCTGAGTCAACACACAATGTTTTGTATGAACGAAACTTGAGTAATAATTCACCTATCGTTCCTCTTGACATATCAATTAAACCCGCAGTCGTGGAAAATGCTCATATTGGTGCCTCATGTTATATTGATGAGGTTCGCACTTATAAAGCCCTTTTCCATTAAGTTTGTGACATTTTCACCTGGAGTTATGAAGAAATGTCTGGTATTGATATTGATATTGTTTTGCATGAGATTAAGACTTATCTGGATGCTAAAGCCATTTGGCAGAGTCTTCACCCAGTAAATCCATGTAAAGATGTTGTTATCAAGCTTGAAGTTGAGAAACTTCTTAAGGATGGATTTGTCTATCCTGTGGCTTTGACCAATTGGGTATAAAATCTTGTTCCAATAAACAAGAAATAAGGCACGATCTGTGTTTGTGTCTATTATAGGGAAATAAATAAAGCTTGCCCCAAAGACAATTATCCAACCCTTTTCATTGATCATATTATTGACGACTGTGCCCAGAGAGAAATATTCTCCTTAATGGACGGTTTCTCTGGCTATAATCAAATCAATATTTTACCAGTGGATCAACACAAGACTACTTTTATTTTCCCTTGGGGAACCTTCACCTACCAAAAACTACCTTTTGGTCTAACAAATGTTGGTGTGAATTTTTAGCATGCTATGTATTATGATTTTCATGACATTAAGCACATTGTACAACCCTATCTAGATGATTTACTGGCACATTCTATGCATCATCAAGATCACCCGACACATTTATGGCCCATTTTCCTATGTTATTGTTATTATCACATACGTTTGAATCCACACAAATGTGTTTTTTGTGTGGAATCCAGATGACTTATTAGTTTTATCGTTTCTATACATGGGATTCGAGTAGACCCCTTGAAGGTTGAGAATATTCTTAATCTACCTCCTCCTTCCACACTATACTATTTCCAAAGTTTGCAAGGGAAGGCAAACTTTATTCGTTGATTCATTCCAAACTACGCTGAATTAACAAAAGGATTTACTCAACTTTTCAAGAAAGTTTATGATTTTGTGTGGGATGATACTACAAACAAAGCCTTTGAATATTTGAAACTCACCTTAACCCATACACCACTATTGTTTCCACCTGACTATATCCGAGATTATTTCATGTACTTAGTTACTTCAGACTCTACCATTTCCATGGTTTTATTCCAAGAGGATTATTCACACCATGAACATGTTATATACTATTTGAGTCGGAGTCTCATGACTATCGAAACCAAATATTGACATGTGGAGAAACTGGCCTTGGAAGATGTTCTTCAAGTTGTTCAATGTTTTCATCACTACATCTTATTATGAAGAACCGCGGTTATTTTCGATTGAAACACAATGCAACATATCCTTACTTGACAATTATTGGGGGGAAAGTAATCCAAATGGATAGTTGTTCTCCAGGAGTTTGACATGGAGTTTGAACGCGCTAAGTCAAAGAAGTCTTTGGTTTTTTCCGAATTGATATGTGACCTTCCCTCTACTAAGACAGAAACTGTGGCAAAGGATTCCTTACTTGATGAATCCCTCTTTCTGATAAGTTCTGATGATGTATGGTATGAAGATATTATCATCTATCTCCAGACCCAAACTTCCTGGCCTAGTCTTTCTAGTACAGATCGTCATAGTATACAATATCAATCTCGTCAATACATTATCCTTGGTGATACCCTTTACCATTTTGGTATTGATTCCATAATTCGAGGATGTCTCACCTACGATGAAGCTGAGAAATATTTGAATGACGTTCACTCTGGAGCATTTGGTGATCATATGTCCGGGTATGCCACTGCCCAAAATATCTTACGAGATGGTTATTTCTAGCCTTCATTGTTTAAGGATTTCATTATTGCCATCCAAAAATTCCATGCTTATCAAACCTACAACAATAATATTCGATCTCACCATGCTCCTCTTCACCCTGTAGTTTTTGTTGGTCCATTCGCTAAATGGAGCATTGACTTCATGACATGTAACCCTCACTCGACTAGGGGGAATGGATACATTATTGTAGCTATTTATTATTTCACTAAATGGGTCGAGGCGATGCCTACATTTGATAATATCAGGAAAAATGAAGTCTTGTTCATATTCAATCATATCATTACTATATTTGGTGTCCCTCCAGCCATCGTTATTGATCAAAGTAGTCATTTTTGCAATTTCATGATGTCTGAACTTACTAATAAGTTGGGTCTTCTCCATGAAAACTCAACCCCCTAGTATCCACAGGCCAATGGCTAGTTTGAAGCAACCAACAAAGTTCTCACTACTATGCTTAGATGAATGGTAGGAATTCATAAGTCAAATTGGCACACGATGTTGCTCTCAGTGTTGTGGGCCTATCAGACATCCATTAATTCTGGCACGTGATTCACACCTTTAAAGTTAGTATTTGGTATCGAAGCAATTGTTTCGATTGAATGTGAAATACCATATTTGAAACTAGTTGTCGAACTTCTCCCTAACACCTCAGCCAAATAGGAACATCTTTTTTATTTGATGCAATTATATGAAACCCATCATGATGTTTCCTTAGTTATTGAAACACATAAAAAACATGTTAAAGCCCAATATGACAAGCATGTCAAACCACATGTTTTTTCTGAAGGTGATCTAGTTCTTCTTTACGAGCAAGATCATGATTCTCTAGGGGCGATAAATTCGAACCCATGTGGCAGGGTTCTTATATTATGAAACTAGTGTTGGAGAAAGGGGATTATGAGCTCGTATATTATGATGGAATTCCTTTGAGTGAACCCCAAAATGGGCTTTACTTGAAGAATTACTATGCTTAAATCATTTTTGCATGAGTGTTGTGTATTTTTAGTGTATCATACTCTTGTGTTCTTTTTCATCGTTTGGTTTCTCCCTTTAGATGCTTTCCTTGCATTGTGATTGGTTTCCATATGTCGATGTCTTTTCTACCATATATTCGCTTCACTGATGGCGCTAGTCGCAGTACTCAAAAATTAGTGTCTGTTGCTTGGGAAATCTATGCACTTATGGATGAATTAATCAGTCTACATGGTGTTTTCCTTGGTCGTGTAACTAACAATATCACGGAATACAATGCAGTTATCGAGTTGTTAATTGACATTGTTTCTCTTGGAATCTGTCATATTATTGTACAAATTGATTCATAGTTGGTAGTCGTATAGTTGAGTAATGTTTATTCCATCAAGAGTGCTACATTGTTAAGGGTATATTTATGAATTCGCCTCTTGGAACGTCATTTTGATTATATTGAACATCAACATATTCCTAGATGTCTAAATAAATTAACAGATGCATTGGCTAATTATGTGTTAGACAGACATTTGAGACATTTATAAAATCCAATCACACTTTATACATAAAACAAGTAATTTGGTAGAAGCCTCATATTCATAAGGATAAACTTTTACAAAAAGTGTTTTTTTCTGAAGACCAAAATATAAAAAATGTGAAGCACATGGCTTCATATACAACAAAGCATCAAGGAGGTTGCTCGCTATAACACACAATTACTTGTGCTACTCTACAGATCAGTCAACCGATGGATGCAGATACACCGACTGTGTGGCATTGGTAATGCCTACGAATATCATCTATTGCGGCATTAGGCCCATTCCTGGTGAGTCCCTCCAGGTTTTGTTCTATGGTCTTGAAATCGACAATAATTACTACTACAACACCTCTCTCCCCTCATATCTATATCAGATATGAACCTGGAGGAAGATAAGGTCCCACATCTGCATTATCAAAGAGCACTCGATTAGTCATCAGATAAATAACGCAAAAAATATTTTATATCATTAAAAAAAACAAAAACATTATATAAACAAAATTTCCTTCTTACCTATGTCCCCCCATTGGGAACCTTCAGGAAGAGCTAGGTCTGGATCTCCACTAAAATCCACTCTCGCATACGCGTAATATTCTACCATGAGAAACTTAGTACTCAACCATTAGAAGAATACATCATCATATTAGTACACAGTCTCAAAGCATCATGGTCTCATCTCGGGTGTGGCTAGTGGTAAATCCGCTGGGAGTCACTGAGCCTACGGTTGGGTGGAAACGAGCACCCCTCTCAGTAGTTGCTTGACCCCTGGTGTTATTTCTGATAAGTGTTTTTCCTTTGGCATTTTGAAATATATGTATTCTGATAATTATGCTCATAAGTTGTGAAACTGTGAATGATTTCATTATAAGAATGTCTGTATGGTATTTTGATCAGGACTAGTAGTTGTATATTTGTATGAAAATACTACGTATGGCTTATGTCCTCATGAATAATTATTTACATGCAGACAGATCTAATTCAGACTTCATGTCTGGTTCTTGGGAGGACGATACCCTTATCTACCTCAGATAGTACCTTGGGTGAACCTCCCCATAGAGATACCCTCCTTGAAAATCCCATCAAGAATCGAGAAAGAGAATGTGAAGGCGTAAGGCCTTAGTAACCCTGCACGAGGAGGAATGATCCTCTTGAAAACCTGAGATGGCAGCATAAGGGTGAAGCATCGAGTCAACAGATGAGATCCCATCGGGAGATATGTGGTCACTCATGACTGTCAGATCGGAGGAAGAAGATGGAGTGTTAAGTGCCTTAACCCTAATAGGTACTAATCGACGGACGAGATTCCATCGGGAAACCTGTGGTCACGCATAACCATTAGATTGGTAGGAGTAAGAAGGGCGTTAAATGCCTTAACCCTTTGTTTTCTGTGTCTTTGTGGACAACGAATAATTTGGGACCGTAGATCTCCAAGGTCCATGGGGGTATCTGGACCGTTGAATTTTCCACGTCTAGGGAGTCGTGGAAGAATGCACAGGTAGGAACTAATTGAGCCATCAGATCTCGGCTGGAAAACCTGACAGTCATTGGATCTGTCAGGAGTTACTTGAGGGTTAATACCCCAGTGTATAGGGGCGAAAACCCCAGAATAGATCGGAGCCATTTGAATGACGGAGGCCACGTCTCATAAGATTACCCATTTCGGGAAATCAGGAATTGCGGAATCGAGAATACTGATGAAAAGAGTTCAGGATTTTCCATGGTGAAAACCCCAGAATAGATAGGAGCCATCCAAATGATGGAGGCCACGTGTCGTAAGATTTCCCATTTCAGGAAATAGGGAATCATGGAATTGGGAATCCTGATGACGAGAGTTCGGGATTTTCCATGGTGAAAACCCCAGAATAGATCGGAGCCATCCGAATGATGGAGGCCACGTGTCGTAAGATTACCCATTTCAAGAAATCGAGAATCATGGAATCAAGAATCCTGATGATGAGAGATCAGGACTTTCCATGGTGGAAATCCTGGGACAGATCTGGACCAATCAAATTTACGGAAGCTACGTGTCAAAAGATTGGCCACATCGGGAAACCAGGGATCAAGAATTCAGGAGCCCCATGCTTGAGAGTTTGAACTCTCACGATGATAAGTCCCAATGAAAGGAAGAGATCCTTCCAGAGGATCTTTGGGCTAGTAACGACCTTCGGATGTGAGGAAGAGAGGCTGGCTTTAAGCTGGGGCGTGAGTGTGCATTAAGGTAAGAAGCGAGCAGATCTGGACGACCAGAGTCCACCCGCCCAGATCTATGGCTGAGGTTTCATTCTTGAGCCTCCTTGTTGTTCTACTTTTAGCGGTGGGGGGGGGGAGGGG
>ML801790.1:79394-118164 GCA_009831015.1 Picea engelmannii
GGGGGGTCCGGAATAGTGTGGCGTGTGAAATGGGTCCCCCTCCTATCCTGTTGACTACCGTGTCGCATTCCCCCTCTGCCACCTGTACTCCACTTAACCGTGCGACGGGTCCTATTCTCATTGGTTGTTCTCTAGCCCTGTTGGGATTTGTCCCTATTGGTTGGATGCTAGCCCTATCAGGATTCGACGATTGCAGAGTCAAACGATTCAACACCCCTGTAGCACTGAGGCACGAAATACAAAGACGCACCATGATTATTTGAACTATGACCATGACCCACGACCACATGGGAACAGGGAGAGAGAAAGAGCTAGCTTGCGCTAGGCCTCCGTAGGTAATTCGAGGGCTCTGATTCAGCAGAAGACCAGAAAAATTTGATTGAGGTAGTGGGTATGTTACAAAGTAGTACGTAATGTGTGCTCCTCTAGCTCCTTGATATGTTCCTTATATTTCTCCATAGCCTACGTTATTTTCCTTATATTCTCTTCCGAAGATGCTTGCATTGATTCTGTGTTGTCTGAGATGGCTTGAAATACTACATTTATCAGTTTATCCATATTGTCCAATTTTTGTTGCACTATCTTCCTCCCTTTACCTTCTTGCCTAACTTCCTCCTTCACTAAGGTGTTGTCTTCCTACACCAAATGTAAGTTCGTCACATCATAAATTTCCCTGGATTGAATCTCTTGCGTGATGCTAACCTGTAATTTATACAACACCTTTGTTGGAATCTTGGGCAAAGCCAAGTCCAATGTCTCAATATATTTTAAGGACTTATGTGTTGTCTCCTCATAAACAAACAACATCTAAAGTGTTATGATGAAGTTTACACTCCCCTGCACCGTGATCTGCATAGTCTCTCTAGTAGGTCTTCCTTCTCCAGTCTGCGTTGTTTTATCTTTCTATTGCTACTCTGCCTTGATATTCAACTGCTACAACATAGTTTTTACTTCCTATATCTTCTTCAAGATCAACGCCCTGTGATTCTCAGCATTCTCCCATACTTCTGAAAGTTGATCTTCGAATGTGGTGGCTATCAACTCCACATCGTCTGTCATAAATGATGCTTCCATTGGTTTTCTATGGGCCTTTTCCTTCTTTCTATAGCCACTTGTTTTCTCCCCTACTCTCTTATTTTGGACATTTGATGGCTCATATGCCTCTGGAATCTTTGTATCCATATCTGCATCCTACCCAATTTATTTCTCCACAAGTTTCTATTGTTTCTCTGTTCCTATTTCTTCTACGCACACCTTCTATGTTGTTTCCCTTGGTGTCTGTGTTGTGTGCGATGAATCCTGTGTAGACTCATGTTGTGATTTCTTTTGTGTCCTGCTTTTATTTTGAATAGGGATGCTTGTCCCCATTGGAACTTGTGTCTCTTCTTCTTTTTACTAGTGCCATTCCTGCATGTCTGCTACACAGGGACTGTTCTACCCTACGTCTGAGTTTGTACTTTGGGCATTTATTTTGGGATCATTGGCACTTTCCACTCCTTGACATCTATCTGGATGTATTTCTTCATCACACGGTAACTTAATTGTAGAAACTCCTTGGATGGATACCTCTTTTTGTGTAGCCACATGATATGGCATGATGCTTGGAAATTTGCTATCTGTCCAAAATCCTAGATAGTTTCTGGGGAAATCCTCCTTGTGTCTACCAACCTATTCTGGATCTCCATCAAGTATAGAGCGGATACATCACTATTTATTTTCTTTTCCTTTGGGTCTATTGTGATTCAAAGCGACATGTAGTCAGTTGCGCCACACTTTCCTATCCTTTGTAGGAACATATTGTATGTTGGTTCTTTCCATCCTACTAATGCAATGAGGATGAGTAACCATGAGTAGTGGAACTCATATCCCCAATCCTGCATGTCCTGAAAATCCTCCAAGAATGAGTTAAGTATATAAGAGGCATATCTCATCTATCTCCCCTTCATGCACTACACTGCAACTGCTACCACTCTTGTCAGTACTTCCTCCTTTTTGAACTTGCACATTAATTTGCAACCTAAGATCCTTTTCGTAAATCTCATTGTTGGATTGTTGATGTCACTGATATTGATTCCCTTGTTACCTCTCTATGTGCCATAATTTACCTTTATTTTGTCGGAGATGGTTTTTTCTTTTAGTTTTTCCTCTAAGTACTGCTCTGGATTATGCCCATATGTGGGTATCCTTGTGATTGTTGCAATCAAATAAACATTGATATGCACTGGCCTATCCATCCATATAATTCCTCCATGCACTCTTGCTGGGTGTTTCTTCACACATCCATTGATTAGTTTACCATGCCCAAAGTGCATTATATCTAATAAATTCATTATTCTCACGTTGTAGAGTGCTAGGATCCATTGTGCAGGATCCAACAGTGGTGCGCATGATTTCCCCTCTCCCCTTTGCTCCAAATAGTTCTATGGAACCAAATATGGGAATTTTACTGCATCTGCTACATCATCATCAGATTATTTGATGTTATATACTCCTCCCACCATCTCATCCTCGGCCTTCACTACCTTAGAGATCTTTCACATCATGATTGCCAATTTTTCCTATGTGCGTGATATTCCTTCTGTACTGGTCCTACTCACGCCTTCTGATACCCCGACCTTTGGTATTCCTTGGCGCTCTGTTTCATGCTATTTCTATGGCTCTATTTCTGGCTCTAGGCCCTGTTGCACTAAATCTATGGCCTTTTCTTCTTGTTGTGGACCTTTTCCCCCAGATGTGTCATATTTTTTTCTCTCTGTGTCCTCCTTCGACTGTCTAGCCTCCTGTGCTAGGTTTTGTTCCTCCTCCACATGTGTGGTACTAGTATCATACTCCTTTGTGTGAATCTCATCCACGTTTATGACTATGGGCATCTCTTATGTCCCTATTTGTGTCACCCGAGCACTACTTCTCGTGTTTCTCCCAGTTGTTCTCGACGCTTCGACTCTCGGTGGTGACATTCTGTTGAATTCAAACTGCTGACCACAAATATCCACTTCCTTTTATCACTTCACACCCTCTCATGCTTAACTCTCTCTATGATTTCTTCTCCTTAGCGAAAAAACACAAATGACCACATTTTCCCCCTTTTTTGACTTTATAGAGGGATGAAGAAACTACATCTGTTCTCCACTGACCGTTTTCACTTTTTTTCTTTTTCATGTGCACCTTAATTTTATACCTATCAACTATTTTCCTACACGCAGTGTTTTCAACACTGGTTTTTCTGCAACACCCTTGTTAATGATAACAATTCTATTACATCAAAACCTCTAATGTTCTCCTATAT
This sequence comes from Picea engelmannii, assembly GCA_009831015.1. Taxonomy (NCBI): domain Eukaryota; kingdom Viridiplantae; phylum Streptophyta; class Pinopsida; order Pinales; family Pinaceae; genus Picea; species Picea engelmannii. Next base: position 82,681 of record ML801790.1, read on the forward strand.
ATTTTTCTTTCTGTTACCTTTCTCCTTTTTATGGATTTTTTTCTTTTTCTTGTAACATATACTATATACAATATGTACAATCATACATTCTCTCTCTATTTTCACCTCAGGTTATTAGGTCGACTGTCTTGATACAGTTTCAGTCGACTACCATTCACTAATCCTCTGAGATTCTTCCCTTCAAGATATTTCAGTTGCACAACACCTTTATTTGTGATGGCCTCTATCTGATAAGGCCCTAACTAATGCATTTTGAACTTCCCAGGGTGTTGTATACCTGTTGTCATAGAGGATAACAAGATATCCTTCCTTAAATATTTTCTTCTTTATGTTCCTATCATGCCAATATTTGTTCTTTTATTTCTATACCTCCTGGTGAAATCCTACTAAATTTTTGTCTTCTTCCATATCCTTCAGCTGATCCAATCTTTCCTTCAAAACACCTTCTTCTATCATGTTGGTGATTGTTGCAATGCACAGACTAGGTATTAAATAATCCAATGGAACCACTGCTTACTTCCCATACACCATTCTAAATGGTGTTTTTTCTTGTAATATTCTTGCTTGTAGTTTTGTAAGACCATAATAATGTTGATACCTTCAAATCCCAATCATCCCTATTTACATTGCAAATTGTTTCCACTGCATTCTCTAGAATCTTGTTAAAAGCTTGTATAGTACCATTTTACTAGGGATGGTAAGGTGTGCTCTTTTGATGATATATCTAAAATTATTTAGTTACAGATATCATTGTACTATCAATAAAATGATTTCCTTGATCACTCAACAAAATTATAGGACATCAAAATCTGGTCACCATATTCTCAAAGACAAACCGCGCTGCAATTCATGTGCTACATTCCTTCACTCGGGATGATTTTGTCCATCTGTTTAAATATTATATTGCAATGATGATGTATTTTTCTCCTGATCTCCTTGTTGTTGGATTAATGGGTCCAATTAAATCCACATCCCATTTATCAAATACCTGTAAAGTTACCTAGGGAATAAGTGGCATTTCATCCCTTCTGGATGGTTTCCCCACCCTCTAAAACACATCGTATGTCTGAAAGTATTCTTTTTCATCCTTATGTATTGTAGGCCACCATATCTTGTGCGCTACACCTACTATGTTGTAGGATTTCATGGATAGTTCCCTCCAGCTATCCTTTCATGTGCTTCTGCTATTACCACGGAGCATTCATTCTCCATCACACATCGTCTTAGAATTCCATCTACACCTAGATTGTATAAATGACTTGCAATCAGTTGATAGTCTGCAGCGCATACTACCAACTATTTTTTCTACGTGACAATAAATTTCTTGGGAGCCATTCTAGTGCTCAAAAATCCAACAATGTCAGCAAAATAATCATCAGCAATCTGAACAAAAAATAAGTTAGCATCAGGAAAATTCTCCTCCAAGTTCTTTGGCTTTTTTCCATTAGTAATTCATGACAAATTATCTAGTCCTACATTCATCTTCCCTAGTTTTACTATGATTTCAAAATCATAGTATTGAAATAATAAAAACCATATACAGATCCTTGCCCCCAACACTGGCTTGTTAACTAGATACTTCAAAGAGGAATGATCTGTAAACATATTAAAATGTTGACCCAATAAATAATGTCTTAACTTCTATAAGGCATATATCATAGCCAAACCTTCCCTTTATCTAGTACTATAGTTCTTCTCAGACTCATATAACTTTCTACTAGAAAATGATATTGGGTGATCAATGTCTCCTTCACCTGGTTGTGCCAAAAATGCTCCAAGTGCAATGGATGAAGCATCCACATGCACATGAAATTCTTTTGTCCAATATGGAAATCTCAAAATTGGTGTTGTCGCCACCATCTCCTTTGATATGTCCAAGATCTCTTGGCATTCATCATTCCATTGAAACATGATGTCTTTCTTTAGTAACTTCTGCATGGGTGTAGTAATCTTTGCATATCCCTTTATAAATTTCCTATAGTACCCTATGTGTCCCAATGTTGCTCTCAACTGGCGCACTGACTTTAGTGGTGGTAAATTCACAATAACAATAATCTTTGCAATGTCTACTATCAAGCCTTATGTTGTCCCTTGACCAATTTTTAGAGATCCTTGGTCATGTTTGACCTCTTTTGGGACTTCGATAGGCTGGTCAAAGGCATAGTGTAAGTTGAAGAAGAGATTGCGGTATCTCGGCTCCTTTTTAGGGAAGTTTTTTGGAGTAGGGTTTATGTAACAGGTATGGGAAGTCAGCCCATGGGTTTACCCATGTCTAGGCCCATCTTGTAATTTATAAATATAAATCTAGGAGATGTAAGTAGGTGGTGTTGTAGGTCCTTAACCAAGTTTTGGGAGTTTCTTGGTCATGTTGACCTATTTTGGGACTTCAACAGCCTATAGAAGGAGGAGCACAAGACAAAGCAAAGATCACGGGATCTTGGCCCCCTTTTGGGACCCTTTTTGGGTTTTTGGGAATATGTAACAGGAATGGAATGTCAGCCCATGGGTTTACCCATGTTTAGGCCTATTTTGTATGTATAAATCGAAGGATAGGCAATGTAAGAAGGAGTACAATAGTGCATCTATGTGATGTGAATGTACGCTAAGTGCAAGTAGAGTCTGTAAGTGCTTTGTGCATGACTCTGAGAGACTTGTAGAGCTAAGTGAAGGTCCTTGTAGCAGATTGTGGAGGGCTTAGTGTTGTAATGCAAGGAAGAAGGATCTAGCGAGTTACGCAGATATTTTGTCTTGTGTGGAGTAAGGGTTTTGAAGGCTTTGTGATTGTAATTGATTGATTGAAGACAATAAATATGAAGAGTTGGTGGACGAAGCCCCAGGGTGGGGGTGAACCACATAAACACTATGTTATGTGCTTTGTGCTTTGTCTTGATGTGTTCACATGTTATTTTCTAAGTGCTTTGATATGTTTAGATAGGTCTACTTCTTATTTGTGCTTATTATATGTGAGAATATTAGATTTGATCAAGATAGTCATGCTTAGTGCTTGATATGCTCATTCTGATCCATTTATATGCTAAGTGCTTAGATACTATAGATTAGTGTGAATGTTGTGAAGCTCTGTTTTATCAGCGAAGTGAATAGTGATTGCATATCGAGGGACTGATGGTGCTAAGAGTTGTATTAAGTGTTATAATCATAGATTTGTGTCCCAACTAAAGTTCCAGACACCTGAGTCTTGCAACCACCCCTACCTCTACCTCAGGTGAGACTTCATATGCTTCATAGGTGTTTCCAAAAGGGCCGTTAGTTAGGGCCTTGTTGGTGCATTGTTGTATCGTTGAAACTTGGGTCTTCCCCTGTGCCAACAAATGGTTCTATTGTCGGGACCTAAAACTATGATTGTTGGAAACTGAGGAAGAAGAAGCTTTGTGCAAAGATTCGACCTAGGATTGTGAAAGCTTTGTGTGTAGATTTGTGCCCTAGTGCCCAGTATTCTACTTGAATTATAAATCTTTGTGCTAAAAGAAAGAAGCCTGATCTAAAGAAAAGAGGTTGGATCTGAAGGAAAGAAGCAATATTTGAAAGCTTTGTTCTCTAAGAAAGATAAAAGTGAGAATTTTTTATTAAAAGAGGTAAGATCTGCAAGCTTTGTGCTATGATAAAGGTAAAGATAGTAAAAAAATGTAGATCTGAATGCTTTGTGCTCTGTAGAAGTAAGATAAGTGGAAACTTTTGTTTCTAGAGCATGGATCTAGGTATGTTTAATAAAATTTGTCCTAGTTTGAAAACTAGGGTTGCTGAAGGAAAATCTCCCTGCAGACAGGTAGATCTCCTCAAAGAGATAGACTCTTAACTCTAAGACAAAAAGTGCTTATCATGGTCACTAACTTCCTTTTATATCTAGGTGGACTAGTGTGTGAGAAGGAAGGAGAAAAGAAGTACCTTTTACCGGTGTTTGTCCCTGCACACTTCGAGTTGAGCTCCAATCTTTCACTCTTCAATCAGCCCTATAGACAAACAAAGTACGAACACTTCCTACTCTATCAAGATTAGTCTGAAATAGGTCTATCTACTAAAGAGACAAATTCATGTGAGATTGAACACAAATTAGAAAGAAACAGGACAAGCAAATTATATTAATGAGGACAAAAAATTTCTTACAGTCGTAGATGGATTGCAATAGCTTCGTCAAGTCCTCCTTGTCTAACCCTTGCTCCAAAGATCCATGATCTGAATGATGATAGCTTCACCAATTTCTCCCTATGAGATCATAGGTCTCTTGCTTCCAAATTATTTCTGTTCAAACACCACTTATAAGATCATAAGTTTGGTGTGATTCTCCTTTTCTAGTCCCCTTTCACCATTAGAAAGCTTGCTTATATAGCCTTGGAGAGGCTTTAACCACTTGAGATATCCTTGGGGAAGTTGAGGATTTTCCTTCTTCAGTTGAGGATCTGCCCTAAGATCATGGTTGGACTTGGGATTCGAGCTCAACTGCCTTCTAAGAATGAAAAGATCCTTCCCCCATTCATCTCAACAACTCAACTGTTGCCTAAAACAGGTATCGCTCCCTCAAAAGGGCACTCAGAGCGCTATAGCGCTCCCTAGTAGGCTTTAGGGGAGAACCAACGCTCCTAAGGGTAGGAGTGCTCCTGCATAAGGGACAAAGAAATTTATAACACTCCCAGATAGTGTAAGGGGGAGCACCAACACTCCCAGAAGAGGTATAGGGGAGCGCTCCCCTCCAAAAACTCAGTTTTTGAGGTGCTTTCAGATGGCAAAAGGTTTGTAAGCCTGCTGACTCATTTATCCTCTTCCAAATCAAATGTTTGAAGTGTTTCAAGTGTCCTCCTCATGTCATTATAGGCATGACATAGGCATCATGAAAGCATGCTTTCTTTGACACTTGTGACACTTGTCAGCAACATGCGACACTTGCGACCTTGTGAGAAAAATGCAACACTTGCAACCTATGTAATGATGACACTTGCGACACTATCAAAGTGAGTATTTTTTATGTGTAACAAGGGTATTGATAGATGAAAGAAGATTTCATATTAATAGATCTGACAAGAATAGTGAAATATATGTTATACCAATGCATAGAAAGAATGTTTGGACTAAACAATGGATGCAAGATGCCAGAAAGAATTTATTGTAGGTTAGCTCCTATGATCCTAGTGCGCAGTATAGAATAGGTTGGGGATCATTTAAAAGAAAGAGAGGATTAAACCTTTGTTACAATTGCAGAAAACCAATACATCTTGCTAAAGAATTCCCTGGGAGAAGACTTAGTTGTCTTTGTTGCAAAGCTATGGACCATGAAGTGTTGGATTTCCCCAGAATGATTGCAAATCTTGAAGGAATGAATCTGAATCAAGAAAAACCTAAGGAAGCTCCAGAGGCTATAGAAGAACCCCAGGAAGAATCAGAGAAACCTTGAATGACCATTGACATGTCAGATTATCATAGATATTCAAAGGAAAAGAATGCATCGAAGAAAGAATATGAGACTTTGACATTGATTGTCTTCTAGATGATGAAAAATAGGTGAATATCATGAGAGAGAGAACTTGGGAAGCTATAGGGATCCCTGATATGATTCCTTCACTAGGAGGACTAGGGTTATTCAGAGGAAAACCTGTAAACCTGTGTGGAAGCCTCACTCATATACCTATGACCATCAATGGAACTTCGACAGAGGAAGATGTTGTGATTATTAAATTTGTTGAAGACTGTGCCCTGTTTACCATGTTAATAGGAAAACCTTCGATTGACAGAGATCAAGCCAGACGAAAGAAAGAAGAAGAAGTCTTGGATCAGAAGAAACAAAAGTTAAAATATTTCATGACTAGGAGGATCACACACTTGATTGAAGAATAGGAGAATAGATCGAAGCTATTTAACACTAGAAACCCAGATGTCGAAGTTGGAAGAACATTAGAAGACTCACAGAAGACTAAAGTACCTATCTAAGATAAGGAAGAGGTGTTACCTTTGAGTCCTAGGAGAGAATCTCAATAACGCAAAGTAACTAAAACCATGAAACATAAGAATTAGAATGGAAAATGAACTACCAAAATGAAAAGAATAGTAGGAAGCAAGGTAAGAAGAGAGATAATTTGCATAAGGTTCCAGAAGGAACTTTGTAGACAAAAAAATTGTAGAATTGGATCTTCGTCAGGATATCAGAACAACAACACATGGCACTTCTCCATGGCGAAGAAATATAGTTGTTGGGGACATTATAACCATTCGATCGACGCTCTAAATGGGAAGAAAGGCAATAAAGGTCCGTCATTAGACCGTTAGACTGCGCCATAACAGATTGAACAAGAGTTAATCGAGGCTCATAATAATTGCAAGTGAACCATTGTCGAGTTGCCTACTTATCCTGTCACAACATGCACAGAGAACACTTTTGCTAACTCAGAATTTGAAGCCTGCAGACTAAGAGAATTGTATACAGTGATCATTTCTCTATTGCTATTTTTTCTACTGTCATATCTAAGATCATCGTGACCCCGATAATTTTAATCCCGAGTGTGTATGTATGACGAGTTCACCACAGTTGAAGAACCAATAATGAAAGCTATCCTCGACTTAATGAATGAAAGAGTCATGTCAAATAGAGGAGTGTCTACAAGTGTACAAGCATCTTCGATGAGAGGACTGTCAGCCTCTCCTTCCACTGCTCAAGCCATTCCATCCTGACTAGTATATGAAAAGAAAACTAAGAATAGGGATGATCTCATGAATGATAAGTTAATCTTGAGTATATTACCCACCTATCTACCCCCTCTGAGTGGAACAATAAATCATGAGAGTGTTCCCAAAGAATTTGAGTACACTTTGGTCACTACGTACCTCCCGAAAGGGATACGTGCAATTCACGTAGACCAAGATAAGATCACAGTGTTGAAATTTAGAGACTTCAACCTTGGCGACAGGAAGGTGTACAACATGATCACCCCGCACAAGTATCTAACTAGAACAAAGGGAAAGAACTCGAAGATCATCCCCCAGTCATGGAACATGAACCTCGCACAGTCCACACTACTCAATGTCATGAAGATTCCTCACTTCAGTAGGCACCAAGAATTGAACGCATGTGTCAAGTTACTGTTGTCCTAATACCATGGTAGATATTTGTGGTTGAACTACCACATGACAATGGATCTAATGTTGATCAATCAGGTCACAGGGCTAAGCATGCAAGGCCCTGACCCACAGGATTTCTATACCAGAAAAACCATGGATTACGCCCTTGTGCATAATATTAAAGACACCTACAGAGATGTCGAGAAAGGAATGTGAGGCTACAAGGTAGCCTCTATCCAGAGAGTTGTAGTGTTCATATCCTATCAATTGATCGCAGGAAAGTTAGATCACAAGAACCGACCCACCAAAGTGACTGTATTTGTAGTCGACCTTGCAGGAAAGTGCATGGAGGGCCTACAAATGAATTGGGCAAAGTACCTCGTAAAGTAGCTGGAACTGGACTACAGGGAAGCACATGACCAAGGATATGAGTTCCACTTCAGCTAGCTTCTCATCTTGATCTCTTTTATCACATGGGATATGACAGAAGGTCTGACCTTACCGAACATCGAGCCCTTTGAACCTATGGTCAAGAAGTTCAATACATTGTGGTACTCCAGTGACATGAACAATAAATGGAAATCAAATGTCATATTCCACACTTATTACAACTAGTTGAACACATCCATCTAGTCTTATCCTTGTATAACCCTGAACACTCTCCACAGGTTCAGGCCCTTGATGAAATTTAGCGTGGACTGCCATTTCATCTATATCACAGCGCGTGCTGATGAGAATAAACAATAGCTATAGTCATACTACAAGCTAACGGAGGAAGAATTAGAATATATTAATAAGGAATGGTTGGTGGACCTCCTCATCTCAGTAGAACCCATGGAGCTATCTGATATTGACAGTCTAGAAGCAGTGCACGATACACCTGAAATGAGCAAGAACAAGAAAAATGAAGAAGCTCAAGATGTAAGAAGTACCTCGACGAAGAATGCTTCTATCTCACCTAAGAAAGGAGGTAATGGTGGAGTGATAGATGGTGTAGAAGTTGAACAAAATAAAGGCAAGGTTACAGTGCCTAGAGATGAGTAGGACCCCTCAAAGAAAAGGAAGGTTTCCCCTCTAAAACCTTCTTCAAGGAATAAATCAAAAGCAACCAGGACCAAGTTTGAGACCACCCTCACCTCAGACGACTTCGACTTCATCATCACAACAATGAATGATGCTTCACTGGAGATAGCATAGAAGAAAGAATATAAGCAGGAGGAGGTGTTCAATCGGACTAAGGTTGAACTTCAAGGAGTGCAACAGGCACTATAGTCCAGTGGCGCAGTTTCCACTGTGCTTCTACCTTCGGAAACACCAGAACTCAAAAATGAGCCATCTCAACTCCACCTGATCACTGATATAGTTGAATCTCGCCTTCGATGAGAATAGGAGGAGACAATGCAAGCCATCTAGGCTTTAGCACAAGTACAAGGAGTCCTTGAAGAGAAACGTAGTACTGCAGAATGAGAGAAATCTTCTCTCCAAGTAAAATCCGATGAAGAAAAATCCCAGCTGCATAAAGAAAAGGAACAATTGCTCGCAAAGCAACTCAAAGTTAAAGAAATGGTCAACAAAGCAATTCTCTCTATGAAAATTTTCGAAGTAAAGGATGAAGAGAGAGTTCCACAGCAAGTGGCACAACTCGAAGAAGTGATCCAACAACTCCAACAGCGCATCGTAGATATATAATTATGCATTGTACTCAAGACCTCAAAGGATGTAAGGGACCAATGAGAAGCAAGTGCCCGTAGTGCAGTTGACATATTAAAAGCTCTTGCATTAGAATGCAAGCAACTGAGTAACCACAACGCCCAGACATATGAAAACCTCACTGAGAACTCAAAGTTACAGATAATGGAGTCACAACTCAAGGAAGTGAAGCAACACACAGATACACTATAGGTGTAGCTAAAGGCCCTAACGACTATAGAAAGAATGAGGATGTCTCAATAACAACGAACGGCTCAGCCGCAAATCCATATTCTTTAAAGAAAAGTGATGGAAGTCACTCAACGGCTTCAACCTATGCAAGATAAGGCATGCCAGTTGTTTACAGAGGTAGAGAGATGAGGAAAAGAGTTAGAACGGGTTATCACCACAACAGAACAATGCCTAGAAGGGCCAGTGAATGACACAGTAATCCAGGAGTTCATCGAACAAGAGGCCAAAACAAAGTAGTAAGTCGAATCATCTCGAGCCAAGCTTGAGGTGTTCGAGTTAGAATTTCTCAGACCAGAGTGACTCGGGATGAGTCACAGGTGAGTGTTGGGGGCATGTTTTCCCTTGACCAAGTTTTGGGAGTTTCTTGGTCATGTTGACCTATTTTAGGACTTCGATAGCCTATCGAAGGAGGAGCGCAAGACGAAGCGAAGATCATGGGATATCGACCCCCTTTTGGGCCCCTTTTTGGGTTTTTGGGAATATGTAACGAGAATGGGATGTCGACCCATGGGTTTACCCATGTTTAGGCCTATTTTGTATGTATAAATAAAAGGATGGGAAATGTAAGAAGGAGTAGAATAGTGCATCTATGTGATGTGAATGTATGATAAGTGTGAGTAAAGTCTATAAGTTCTTTGTGCATGATTGTAAGAGACTTGCAGAGCTAAGTACAGGTACTTGTAGCAGATTGCGGAGGGCTTAGTGTTGTAATGCAAGGAAGAAGGATCTAGCGAGCTACACAGATCTTATGTCCTATGCGGAGTAAGGGTTTTGAAGGCTTTTTTCTTGTAATCGATTGACCTGAAGACAATAAAGAAGAAGAGTTGGTGGATGTAGCCCCAGGGTGGGGGTGAACCACGTAAACATTGTGTTATGTGCTTTGTGCTTTGTCTTAATGTGTTCACATGTATTTTCTAAGTGATTTGATATGTTTAGATAGATATACTTCTTCTTTGTGCTTATGATATGTGAGAATATTAGATTTGATCAAGATAGTCATGCTTAGTGCTTGATATGTTCATTTTTATCCATTTATATGCTAAGTGCTTAAATATTGTAGATTAGTGTGAATGTTGCGAAGCTCTGTTTTATCAGCGAAGTGAATAGTGATTGCATATTGAGGGACTGGTGGTGCTAAGAGCTGTATTAAGTGTTATAATAACATATCTATGTCCCAACTAAGGTTGCAGATACATGAGTCTTGCAACCATCCTTGCCTCTACCTTGGGTGAGACTTCATCTACTTCGGAGGTGTTGCCGAAATGGTCAGTAGTCAGGGATTTGTTGGTGTGTTGTTCTAGCATTGAACCCTAGGTCTGCCCCTGTGCCAATAGGTGCTAAGGGTATTGAGGCCAGTGTGCTAAGTGCAAGACCTATGTGTGTAATGAGGTGAATGTACAAAGTGAAAATAATTGTGGGTGCTTTGTGCATGCTATGTGTTAAGACTTGCAGAGCTGAGTGCAAGTGATTGTAAGAAGGATTTGTTCTTAAAACTAGCTTGGGGAAGGAGGATCTGGAGGTGTGCACAGATCTCCTTTCCTATGTGGAGTGGGTTCCAGTGGCTCTCTGCTTGTATAATATTGACAGAAGATAATAAATAAGATGAATATTTGGTGGACGTAGCCCCACACTGAGGTGAATCACGTATATCATGTGTTCTAGTTGCTTTGTGCATTCTGGTTATTGTCTTGCGTATATGATTTATGCTTGGTGTTTTTATCTTTATGTATGTTAGAATAATCTAATATAATAGCTTTGTGCTTAGTGATATGAATAAATGCTAGATATGATCTATTTTCTTATGCTAAGTGCTTAGATGTGTTGGATCTAGTTGAATACTGCGTTGTTATGTAATAAGGGTTTGTATCTGCTATGTGAATAAGGGTTAATTACCAATGAATGTTAACTACTAAGTGCTTTGTTAAGTGGTATAATCATAGATCTGTTTCCCAACTAGGTTTCATACATTTGGGTCCTGCAACCACCCCTGCCCCTTCCTCGAGTGAGACTTCATCTTCTTCGTAGGTGTTGCTGAAAGGGCCGGTAGTTTGGGTTGTGTTGGTGCGTTGTTGAAGCGTTGAACCCTAGGTATGCCCCTATGTACAAAAAAATGGTTCTGTTGCCGAGACATGAAACTATGATTGTTGGGAACTGAAGAAAAGACATCTCTATGTGTAGATCTGCTACCCTAGTGCGTAGTATTCTACTTGACTTGTGAAGCTCTGTGCTAAGAAGAGAAGTCCGATATGAAGAAAAGGCAAGATCTGAAATCTTTGTGCTCTACTAAAGGTAAGAACAATGAAATTTTTTATTTAATAGGTAATATCTAAAAGCTTTGTGCTCCGAGAAAGGTAAGATAAGTGAAAATTTTCATTTTGAAAGAATGAATCTAGGTATGTGATAAATTTTGTCCTAGTCTGAAAACTAGGGCAAAGTTAGAATAAATAATATTTGATGTGAATAGATCTGAAACATATATTATTCCTATGCATAGAAAGAATGTTCGGACTAACAAATGGATGCAGGATCCTAGAAAGAATTTTTTGTAGGTTAGTTATTGTGATCCTGGTGCGCAGTACGGGAAAGGTTGGGGATCATTTAAGAGAAAGAGAGGATTAACCCTTTGTTACAATTACATAAGACCGAGAATTCTTGCTAAGCAATTCCCTGGTAGAAGACCTAGTTGTATTTTCTATAAAGATATGGACCATGACGTTTTGGATTGTCCCTGAATGATTGCTAAAGTTGAAAATATGAGTATGAAAGAAGAAAACAATGATAGAAGCCAAGAAACTAAGGATAAGATAGAAACCCGGAAAGAATCAAAGACTGTATTACTATAGATGAAAGAAACCTTGAATGACCATAGAAGTATAAGCTTATCATAGGTCTTAAAAGAGAAACAATACATAGAAACAAGAATAGGAGACTTCGACATAGACTGTGTCTTGGATGAGGAAACATAGGTGAATATTATGACAAAAAGAACTTGGGAAGTTTTGGGAAAGCCTACTATGGTTCCTTCACTAGGAGGAATAGGATTATTTAGAGGAAAGATGATAACCCTATGTGAAAGACTTACCTAGACATATATGAGTGCTCATGGAACTTCAACAAAAGAATTTGAGATCATTAAGTTTGTTGAGAACAATGCACCATTTGCTATTTTGCTAGGAAAAGATTGGATTGAGAAAGATCAGATAAGAAGGAAACAAAAATAAGAGGATCTAGAACATAAAAAGAAAGAACTAAGAGATTTCATGGCTAGGAGGATAGCGCACTTACTAGAAGAACAAGAGAACCAGTCGAAGGTACTAATGACTGAAGATATGGAGATTGAAGTTAAAAGGACATAGGAAGACTGGAGACACCTGTCTGTACAAGAGAGTAGAGCACCTACCCCAGAAAGAGAATAAGTATTACCCTTGAATCCTATGAAAGATCCTCCCCAATGTGAAGTTATCATGCCAAGAGGAGATAAGAACGATAATGGAAAGATGAAACCAGTGATTCAGATCACATGAAAGAAGGCCAAAAATCTCATCAAGAAGAAAGCTAAGTTAGAAACATTACAAGAGGCTCCAAAAAGAAATTTGTAGAAGGAAGGTTCCTAGAATTTGAACTTCGTCGGAATATCGATACAACATAGAATTGAACTTCACCATGGTAGAGCAATATGACCATTGAGAGGCATTATGACCGTTCGATCGATGCTCCCGAATAGTTAGGAAAGAAGTTATGGCCCAAAAGTTCTCCATTGGACCATTGGGACCGCACCATAATAGATGGAATTGCATTGAATAAGGCTTTGCGACCCACTGAAAGAAACTGTTACAGTGATATCTATTTATCCCATTGAGAGTTGCACCAAGATTTTTTTTTCCAATTGTGATTATCCATGCCCACAAAGAACTAGTTGATTTCGCAATGATCAATGAGATCTCGTTGTTACATTGAGTATTGTTCACTGACCTGAGATATCAGATCTTAAGTGTGCATGTCGGATGAAATTAGCGTAGCATAAAAAGATTTCTAGGAGATTACAATATACCTCATGGCCAATAAGGTGATGTCCACAAGCATCCAAGCCTCATCGACGTGAGGACTGCAAGCCTCCCCGTCGACTACTTGTGGATATGGACCATCCCGAGTTGCGACCAAGAAAATAACCAAGCATCGTGATGACTTGGAGAAAGCGAAGCTAATTCCATCTATCCTACCCGACTACATCCCACCCCTGGCCGATGTGGTGATTCATGACAGTGTCCCAAGGGACTTCGACTACATAGTCATCATTGCGTACCTTTCGAAGAGAATACAAGCATTCAGACCACAGTTGGAGAGGATTCCAACATTGAATATCAGTGACTATAACCTAGGAGACCACAAGATCTTTGGCATGCTCGTACCTCATAGATATTTGACCAAGACTAAGGGGAAGAAGTCGAAGATCATCCCCCAGCTGTGGACTATGGACATCGCGAGGTCCACTATCTTGAACATGATGAAGGTACCACATTTTGGAAGGCACCATGAGGTTAATGCGCGCGTAAAGATATTTCTATCGTGCTTCCATGGAGGATATCCATGGTTAGACAAACGCATGACCATTGTTCTGACGCTAATCCATAGGATCACTAGATTAAGCATGCAGGTACCAGACTAGCAAGAGTTTTATCCAGGGAAGGTTGCAGACCACATTGTGGCACATAAGATCAAAGACACCTACGACGATGTAGAGAAAGGGACACGAGGCTACAAGGTAGCATCCATTCAGAATGGTGCAGTGCACCTTTCTTTCCAGTTGATTATTGGTAAGATAGTAAGAAAGAACAGACCCATGCAGGTCACAGGGTTTGTCATTGACCTCACAGGAAAATGCATGGAAGGACTATAGATGAACTAGGCTAGTTACCTAGTCAATCAGTTAGAACTGGATTGTCGTGAAGCTTAGGATCAGGGTTATGAGTTCATTTTAGATGGCTACTGATCCTCATCGTGTTTACTTCTTGGAAGATGCTAGAAGGTGCGACCTTCCCTAACATTGATTCGTTCAATCCACTAGCTACGAATTTCACCACACTTTAGTATTCGAGCGTTATGGGGAAACAATGGTAGTAGAACATAGTATTCCATCCCTACTACCTGCAACTGAAGAGGGATATTGAGTCTTTCCCTCATATGACATCGAACACCGTGGACAAGTTCAGGCCCCTTAGGAAGTTCTACATAGATCGACATTTTATTTATATTACTGTGCACGCAGAAGAAAGTAAAGAAGAGCTTCATTCCTACTATAAGCTCACAAAGGAGGACCTAGAAGAAATCACTAAGGAATGGCCTGCATAGTTCCTTATACCAGTTGACTAGGCAGAACTATCCGACCCCAACCTCATTGGAAGTCTGATGGTTACTCACGAAGAGTATTATGCACTGAGCAATAGAAGGAAGAAAAAGAAGGATGATATATAGGAAATACACATCACATCATAATAGACTGCATCAGATTCACCTAGCAGAGGAGGAGATGACGAAGTGGACAAAGAAGAGAAATAAGGGGAAGAAGACAAGCCGAAGTAAGGTTAAGTAACACTGCTTAGGAACCCCCTTGAAGAGATAGAGACATCCAAGAAAATAAAGGTTTCCCCCACGAAACCTACATCATGAAAGAAGTCCAAAGCAAGTAATATGAAGCTGCAGACTCTGCTCACAGTCGATGACTTCGACTTCATTATCGCAGTTGTATCAGATGCCTCTGAAGATATTTTGTAAAGATTTGAAGCCAAAAAAGAAGTCATGTATGATAGAATTGAGACAGAGCTGAGAGGAGTACATAAATACTTTCACTGCAGTCGCACAGTGCCCACTGCACCCCCACCACCAGAAGAACTAGAGTTGGGACATGAGCCTGCCCAACTCTGCATAATAGCTGATGCGACCGAATCTCACCTTCATCAGGTGCGAGAAGAAAAATAACAAGCCGCAGTGGCCCTAAAGCAAGCACAAGAGAAAATCATAGAGCAATGTCGAGTTGCGCAATAGGAGAAGGATGACCTCCAAACCAAGTTTGAAAAAAATAAAGCATGAATCCAGTAGGAGAAAGAAAAGTTTCTCACGAAGTAGATCAGAGTTAAAGAAGAAATCAACATAGCACTTTTCTCTGTAATGGACTTAGATAAAATGGATGAAGACCCGGTGGATATTCAAGTGGTGAAACTTGCAGAAACCACTCAACATCTTAAACAGAGAATTGTAGAACTAGATCTAAAAACAATGCCAAGCACTCCATAGGAAGTGCGAGACTAGAGAGAAGCAACTTCCAAGAACATAGTTGAAAGGATCAAAGAATTAGTTGTGGAATGTAAACAACTAAGAATTTGTAGTGCACAGACTTATGAGCACCTTACTGAGGACCCTAAACTGAAAATAATGGAGTCATAGCTCGAGGAAGCAAAGAAGCAAGCAACAATAGTATAAGAGCATTTGAAACTCATATCAGTAGTTGAGAGGATAAAAATATCCCAAGAACAGTGCACATCTTAACAGTAGATCCATACCATACAAAGCAAAGTCATGGAAGTGACTAAGAAGATCCATCTAGTCCAGGATGCATCTTGCCTACTTTTTGAGGAGATTGAAGGCTGAGGAGTAGGGATAGAACAAGTAGTCAGTTCGATAGAACAATTATTAGAAGGACCTGTGAATGAGGCAGTTATTCAAGAGTTCACCGAGTAGGAGGCCTTGGTGCAGCAACAGGTTGAAGCAACTCGAGACAAGCGCGAGGCTTTTGAGGCAGAGTTACCCAGAGCAGAGTGACTCAGGATGCATCACAAGTGAGTGTTGGGGGATTTTTGGCCCTTGACCAAGTTTTGGGGATCCTTGGTCATGTTTTACCTCTTTTGGGACTTCAACAAGCTGGTCGAAGGCGGAGCACAAGTCGAAGAAGAGATAGCGAGATCTCGGCCCCTTTTTAGGGTGGGTTTTGGGATTCGGGTTTATGTAATGCATATTGGATGTCGACCCATGGGTTTACCCATGTTTAGGTCCATTTTTTAATGTATAAATAGAAAACTAGGCGATGTAAGTAGGCAGTGCTAAGGGTAATGAGGTCAGTGTGCTAAGTGTGAGACCTGTGTGTGTAATGAGGTGAATGTGCTAAGTGAGAATAGTTGTGGATGATTCATGCATGCTATGTGTTAAGACTTGCAGAGCTGAGTGCAAGCGATTGTAAGAAGTCTTTGTGCTTAAACCTTGCTCAGGGAAGGAGGATCTAGCAAGGTGTGCACAGATCTCTTGTCCTATGCGGAGTGGGTTCCGGTGGCTCTATGCTTGTATAATATTAACAAAAGATAATAAAGAAGATGAATATTTGGTGGGCATAGCCCCATAATGGGTTCAACCACATACATCATGTGTTCTAGTTGCTTTGTGCATTCTAGTTATTGTCTTGTGTATATGATTTACACTTAGTGTTGTTATCTTTATGTATGTTAGAAGAATCTAATATAATAGTCTAGTGCTTAGTGATATGAATAAATTCTAGATCTGATCCGTTTTCTTATGCTAATTTCTTAAATGTGTTGGATCTGGTAGAATACAGTGTTGTACTGTAATTAGGGTTTGGATCTGCAATGTGAATAAGGGTTAATTACTGATGAATTTTAACTGATAAGTGCTTTGTTAAGTGGCATAATCACATATCTGTGTCCCATATAGGTTGCATACATTTGGGTCTTGCAACCACCCCTTCCTCTACCTCGGGTGAGACTTCATCTTCTTCGCAGGTGTTGCCAAAAGGGCTGGTAGTTAGGGTTTTTTTGGTGCGTTGTTGAAGTGTTGAACCCTGGGTTTTCCCCTGTGTGCCAACACCTTGTTTGCATACAATGTGTCCAAGTAGGATTCCAAATGTTGTACTGAATATACATTTCTTAATGTTCAATAAAATATGACATTTCCTACATCTCTCTAACATTAACCTCAAAATTTCTACATGGTCCTTCAATAAAATGAATATTGTCCAATCATCCAGATAAACTTCTAAAAATTTGTGTATAAAATCCTTGAATGTAACTATTACTACTCTGGAAAATATTGTTGGTGCATTCCTCAAACCAAATGGAATTTTTGTGTACTGGTATGACCCCCACTCTATTGAAAATGTGGTTTTGTACAAGTTCTCCAGAGCAATTCTGATCTGATGGTAGCCTGAAAATCCATCTGTGAAGGAGTAGACTTCTTGTCCTTCCACATTCTATAAAAATTCATTTGTAAATAGAGTAGGAAAAGGATCATGAAGGCATGCATAACTTAACTTTTTCATATCCACACATATCCTAGTCCCTCCAATCTTCTTTTCCTAGACCACCATTGGACTAATGCACTCTGATTATTCCACAGGCTCTATTATTCTTGACTCTAGCATTCTATCAATTTCTTCCTTAACTTTCTTCTTATAGATGGGGATTAGTATTTATTGTCTTTGTCTTACTGGTATTTCATCTGTTCTGAGGGGTATCTTCATCTCTCCAATTTCTCCTGCTACCCCTTTCATCTATGAAAATGTGGTTGCGAATAAGTCACTATATTTGCACACTAATTCGGTTATTTTTTCCATTGTCTCACTCTCCCAATAATCTCCAATGCTGGCTATCTTGGGTTTCTCTTCAGTCCCAATATTGACCTTCTTAATCATCAATGGTGAAGTAAATTATTTTGATTGTAATTGAGGTCCTTCTAACTCTCTTTATCCTTCCCCTTCTACTACCTGTATGTAATGTGTGTTGTCTTCTACTTTTTCATTCTTTGCAACCTAATAACAATAAACTAACTGTTCAAGTGTTTCTTTTCTGAGTCTATGTCTATTGTCACTGTATCTACCCCATATTCTTCAAATATATTCCTCTTCATCCTCTATATTTCCATATCCACCCATGGATTCTCACTTGCAAATGCAAAGATCTTAATAATGTTTTGTTGCACTGCACCCCAACTCATAGTTTCTCTACACAGTTCCTGCTCCTTGTACCAATTGCTTGGTATTCATTCCAATGTATGAAAAGAGTAATGCATCCATTCCCCTGGTGGTACCAATCTCTAGTTAGTGACACAATAATTTGTATGATGTCTTGGGTTCCCTCTTCCATCATACTTCTTTAAGGGTCTATCTTGTTGAATCCTACCAAATCTTATCTACATCAGTCGCTTGCACTGATACCAGTCTTGGATTACCTCCTTATGTGCACACCACCATCATGCAGGTGTGTCCCTTAGTGCTATATCAAACACTGGTATATCCAAAACCTCCTATTCAAATTATGTCATGAAGTTTTCAAAATTTTCCTCTTCAATAAATGTGGGAAATTGTCTTGCTTATGTCCCAACCCATGTTACTGCATGTGTAACTCTGGTGCACCTCCTAGTAGATACTTCATGCAATATTTATTGCCATTTTTCTACTCCACTATCTGAATGTGACATATTAGAATTGATACTCCTCCAAATGAGTACTCCATCTGCAGTTGGATTCACATAGTCTTCCTCTCATGTAATAGTCCTATACAACTGGTTGACATCATCCTCTAGAACACTATCAAGCACAGGTTCTACATATCTTTCACAATATGAGGGATCTAAAGGCTCTACTACCCTAAAGTTCCCATATTCAAATATCGTCTTCAAGTTAATTATTTCATGATTGTCAAAGGCCCAATCAATTCCCAATAGTGTTGGGAATGGTATAGAATCATCCACCACATCCATACTTCAAAATCTATTGTAGTGCACACACCATCTAAATCTATTGTTGTATTCATCAATCTACCTATGAGAATCACTCTCTGCTGGTTTGCTAACTTCAACTGGATATTGGAATACCCTAGTGTAGGTTCTCACATTGCTTCCCAAGTCTTCTTTGTCAATATGTTGACATCTAATCCTAAGTCTAGGATAACATTTCCCATATTAAAGTCTCGTATGTCTTCATTCAACCTAAACTCTCTGCTAGTTATTTTCTTTCTATGGACTTGATTTATCTTCTTTAGTTCTGTTCCTACCCCTTCTTCTATACTATATTTATCAAGAATATTTTTAAACAAATCCATGGCATTCTTATCATTGAGTAATTTAAATCAAGATTCCAGAAAATTCTTTAAGTTACTTACTTTCTTGATTTTCTTCCCTTTGTAAGTATGATCCAAAGACTAAGGCATATCAAAAATAGGATTATGATACTTTTGAACGGTGTTTTATGTGGATGCTTCATTCTCCTTCAGGAACTACTTATTTTCTTCATTGAAAGTTTCCCTCTCCTTCTTTGCATCAAACTGTTGTTGTGGCTGAGTGTTCTTATAAATCCAACACTGAGATTCCTTCTTCTAATCCTGTGCATATTCTCCTGTCTTCAATCCTCCTCTAGTCACTATATTGATGTTCCTCCTAGGATCCGTTATTTCTACAACAATCCACTGAACATTATGTTTTTAGATTCCTCTTCTCCTTGATATTTGTCATTAACTTCAGGAACTCTTCTGTCATGTGATCTGTTGCACGACAATACATACATGTTGATGTTGGTTCAAGATAGTCTCTGGCATAGTGTCCTTGTTGTTGACAATTATGGCAGATAATAGGCCCTCTTCCTCTCACCATTCCTCCTCTTCCTCTACCTTTGAATTCTCCTCTGTTCCCCTGTGGATCCATGTTCTATTGATGATAATTTGGTGCAAAATTAAACTTTGGGGGTTGTTGAAATTGTGGCACCACTTGAAATTGTTGTGCATTTTCAAAATGTGGTGCAGTCTATCTTGTCATCAACTCATATTGCATCATGTATGTATCTAAGGCTCTTTACTTCATTAACTCCAGAGTTCTACAATTTTTGTCTTCATGGCCCACTATGTTACAAAAGTTACAGAAAGTACTCTTTGGTTCTATCTTGTACTTCTACATCATAGGGAAGTGATAAGAATCATGCCCATGTATCTTTCATATTTCACACAAAGGCCCTCCCGTAGGCAAAGTATTTGGCAACCCTTCTCCCAGGTACTGCACAAATGTTGGACACACATTCTTGTGATGTCCCTATGATCTACATAGGGTATACCACACTACTTCTCTTTTCTCCCTATTCTTGTTCTGGTTCGTCTGCACTGTCAAGTTCCTTATATCTTCTTTCATCTCCTCTATGGCTAGGTATGTCTTCTTATATTGATTCTCCTCTAGTTTCATCGCTTCTTGAAGGGCCTCTTTCTAGTTTTGAAATTTTTGTTGTCTCAATGGATATTTAAAGTGTGATAAGAAAGAATTTATAAATAACTGTCTATGTTGCACGTTAGAAATGGGATACTTTAGTTTACCTTTCAATGTATTGAACTTCTTGTCAATGTCCCATATTGATTCTCCTATTTTTTGTCTAACCTCAATCATCTCATTCATAAACTGATCCTCTTATTTTGGCCTCTAAAACTCCATGATCAATACCTACTTGATCTATGCTATTGTTCCCAGCACACCCTGTGGATGTTTTATTGCTATATTCATATACCAATCCAACACGTGGTTTCTGAATGTTATTTCTAACTGCACTACATTTTCTTCCTTATCAGTGACTCTTTTCTCTTCCCATATTCGCTCACACATGAGTAGGTTCTTCTCTAGGTTTTCTGATCCATCCCCATGAAACTCTAGTAATATTTTTGTTGGATCTATTCCTGCCATTGTCTAATGTGTTGTACCTGCTCTGTGTGGAACTACTATATGTGTACTATTGTTTGGACTTGAGCTCCCACTGGTGTTTCTACTAGTTCTTCCACTTGTACCACTACCTATACTACTAATGGTACTTCCACTAGTACCCTCACTTCTAGTACGATCTCCTAGATTCTTCTGATTGTCATTCGTTGGTTCTCTAAAGAACTCTTTCTTTGTTGATGTGTTAATCGTACATGGGGTTGTATATTCTACACTAATTTGGATCTGGATAGGGGTATCTTCTTCCTCACTAGATTCATTTCCTCTAGTCTTTATTTCATATGTGGCGCACAATATTTCTTCAATATGATCCACAACATGAAGATCCTCTACCTCTTCCTCATCACTCTCCAAGCCTTCCCTCTCGAATAATACTCTTTTCTTCCTATTGAGATTATACTATTAGGTTCTTCCATTGTGCATCATTCCTTCCTTTTGCATAATCTACTATATCTCCTCTTGATCCATCATAATGGGATATTTCTCATTACTATTCTCTTCTCTATCAATTTCCCCCTCCATCTCATACCTTCCTCAGGTTTCCCCTAACTTCACCATGCGCGCAGGGTAGTTTAATTTTCTGATTCCATAGTTAATACCCATTTATCATGCAATAATATCTTTATCGACGTGTACAATGATATGATGTACCTTCCCCTTGGGCCCTTAAGAAACTCTTTCTCTTCTACATTATAGGACTTTGATGTATCTACTGCAAACTCAGTGATATACCCCACTACAATGTTGTCTAGCCAGAAATCTACTTCACGCGTCAATTTGTTATTTACCCTTTTCAACCACGCAATACTTTCTTCTGTCCACTCCACTGATCTAACTCTATTTTTCAGATGGGTTTCTTTCAACTGTGTTATCCACTCCTGTAATAGTGTGGGGAAATAATTAAAGTAAATCTTGTGTATTTCACTAAATACGTGTCTCTCCAAATATTGTCTTGGCTTAAACCTAGAGCTTCTATTATCTTTATGAGAAAACGCTAGTTCCTGGACTATCAACCATATTTCAATATCCTCTTTTGTGGGGTTCCAACATACAAACATCTCCTTTCTTAAGACCTCACACTATACTGCATGATAAATCCCTCCCAATCTAATCTTCTGAGTTCCAACCGAAAAAAGAACCATTGTTGGGTTTACTATGGTCCAACCCAGTTTCAAACTACAATCTTACCAACAAACCCTTCTACCATTGTCCCTTCTTGATACCAGAAGGAAACACAATGCACGAGGTTCACTGCACAGTCTCACCCAAGATGGATTCTATGGGTGGTCGCGGGGCTCACATGTCTGCAACCCGGGGATGGGATGTGTTTCTCTCAGAGTCATTTAACCTACTCATTGCTAAACTTCAAACCCTCATTAGATATCACTCTAGATAATGCAGGAGAATCTGTCCACATCATCCAGCCACGCTAGTGAATTCAAGTCGCGTGTTAAAGAGAGGCGCAGTCCTCATTTAAAATCTGAATTGAATGTAATTAAATGATAAGTTGTTGAGCTGTGAAGCTGTGCCTTTGTGTAGGCTGTAGATAAGATAGGCATTTAATGTTTGTAAGGCTGAGATCTAGATCTGGATGCTAGACTAGACAGCCCATTCAATGTAATTGAATAGGGTAGGTAGATTGGAGGGAAGAGCTCGAAGAGCCCCCTTAGGTAAAAGGGATTTCGTATCTCATTTTGGAGAAGAAAGAGTAGTGGTGAGCAGTTGAGTTAGAGTCTATGAGTAGAGAGTAGAAGAGAGAAGAGACGAGACCTTGTTATAGGACGTGCTCAGGAACACCTTGTAAATACAGGCATTTTCCATATTTAATACAAAGAGCAGTTTTTCCTGCATGTATTCTGTTTTGAATGAATGTCTGTGAGTGTTCTTATATGTTGTAGATGTATACTGTAGGTTTGCATTTGCAGGAGTGTGTTTGATTTTATGCGAAGCTCTTTTAGGCTTCACGCTAGGAGGGTGCGACAGAACACTACGGGTTCTGATAGCTGTGCACAGAGGTTGCACTTCTGAATTCTGTGGGTCCAGACAAAGACGTGCTACGGCACAAGAACTGGAATCAACAACTCAGTGAAGACCTCAAGGTTGCTGAATACCTTGGAGGCAAGGCTGTGTAGGAGAGACACAGTTGCAGACAGAAGCTCTGAGGAGTTCTGTAGAGCTCTACCAGGTGGGCATTGAGAATATGCACAGTGGTGCATTTGGGAGAACTCTACTGTGAGTTCAGAGAAACCAGAATCACTGAGGATTCTGAGAGCGCTGCCAAGTGGGCATTGAGCAGGTGCAAGGAGTGCACAGAAGGAGACAGAACTGCTGGAATTTCTGGAAGAAGACACTCTACCAGGAGGGCATTGAGACAGTGTGTAGATAGGCACAGGGAGAAGGAGGACAGAACTACTGAACGTTCTAGGATAAGATACTCTACCAGGTGGGCATTGGAGTAAGTGTGCAGACAGGGACAGGGAAAAGAGGAGAGAACTCTTTGAGTTTTGGAAGTTAGAGGAAGAATCCACTGAGGGATATTCACAGGGTTGTTGAACACCCTGCAGACTCAGCAAGAAGTTGCTTGAGCAAAGGGATAGCTAGGAGGGCATCCAAGCATTCTCCATTTGCAGGAGAAAGGAAGAGAGAGAAAATCCCTTAGGGGTTTGAGTGGTTGAAAATCTCGGGAGAGGTAGCTCTTTGCATGCGTGAAGACTCTGCAGAGGCGCAGAAGTCAAAGAATCCTTCAAGGATTCAAAAGGAGTAAATCTCAGGAGGAACAACCTCGAGGAGAATGCACGACGAGAACTCAGATAAAGGAGCTCGCAAAGGAGGAAGACAAAGGTTGAGGCCTTTGAGAATTGGAAATTCTCCCAAGGTTGGGAAAAAAGTGTGCAAGCTCAGGAGGGAGCACAACAGCCGTCAGATCAATGGGAGGAAGAGATCTGGACCGTTGGTTTTCACGTCCAGGGAGCAGTAGGAGGAGGGCACAGGAAGAACGGAACTGGACCATTGGATCTTGATCCAGAGACCCGAGAACCGTCAGATCTGTCGAGCGTTGCGAGGGAGTTAAGCCTTCGTGAACAGGGATAAGAAAGTCCCGACGAAATTTTTCATCAGGATATCGTTGTTCAGGATATCAAAATTCTCGAGGTCGAGGAAGTCAGGACACTTCAAGTTTCAAAATAGAGAAATTGGATCAGAGCTGTCCGTTTGTGGAGATGCGTGGCGGAGACCGAGTGCCGTCGGTATTTTGGCGCATTGGATCTCGACATTTCGCGAGTCCTGAGGATGAGGCACCCGGGGCATTTGAAGTCGCGAAATCGCGAGAGGCGATCAGGACCGTCCATCTTGAAGGGACGCGTGGCAGTGATCGAGGCCTCCAGGAAAGGTCCCGATAGGAGAGCCACATCGGGAAATCGCGAATCGGGATATCGAAAATCCCGTGGACAAGGGGTTTATGAATTTTGGCATTGAGATGTCCAAAACCATGATAGGATATAAGGATGTGGTCTTGTGAGATAATGGTCACGTGGGCCAAAAGTCTAGCCCAGGGGACTAGCGGAGGTTGGAGCATCTCGAGATTCAGCGGATCGTGGATCCTGAGGGCAAGTGAGTTTCAGCACTTGAAAGTCCAAAACCCAGAAAGAGGATATAAGGTTGTGGTCTTATAAGAGGAGGTCGCATGGACCAGAGCATAGCTAGGAGGGGCTAAGGCCGGAAGGAGCGTATCGGCAAATCAAAGTTCGGGAGTTCGAGAAGACAGGAACTCTCGACATCAGAAAAGAAGAAACTCTGAAACCCAAATTTACATCGAGAGAGTTCACGGTTAAGTCCAGAAGGCCGTGAGTAATTATAAGGACCTGTGGATTAGGTTTTCATCAGAGATTCGAGCAGGGAATCAAATGAGCTAATTCAGCTCAAAGGGGAATTAGAGCGATCCTGTGAGCGGACGTAGGGTGCATATTTACGTCTGCATCAAGTGGTATCAGATCTTGATCCTTTTCTATATATTTTAGGCAGGAGGAGGCAGAAAGGAGGTAAAGAACACTCTGATACACACGTCAAGTGGTATCAGAGCGAGAACTCTGTTTGTATATTTCAAGCAGAGGGAGAAGGCAAAGGAAGACAGGGTTGTTGGAAACTCTGTAAGGATTTTTTTGCAGGTAGGAAACAGTCTGTAAGCAGTCATGAAGACTATAGGATGAAGCTGGAAACACTCTTAGTGCAGAGTGACAGTAGCAGCTTTGCTAGGAGAGCAGACAGGGACAACACCATGACTACTGAAGGCCATAGGCATGCTGGGAGGAAGAGCAAGGCAGAAAAGCTTGCAGAAATGGATAAAGAGCTCGCTGAAATAAGGGCAGATATAGAAAATCTTGAACTGCGGATACAGTAGAAAGAAAAGTTGAGATGGGTGTATGAATGGCCCATGAGGAAGGCAAAAGCAAAATGGCCAGTCAAGGAGTTGATGGTCAGAAGGCAGCGCAGGCTGTTAAAAGGATGGTTGAGGTACGCTGAAAACCTTGACGGACCTAAGGAAATGGTTCAGGTGTGTGAGCCAGAGATTGGGAGAGGTATCAATGATGCAGAAGGTGAAATGGGGTCAGTTGAGGATCTCAAGAACTGCCAGGAGGGCAGAGAGGAAATTCCCAATTGCTAGGAGGGAAAAGAGCTGAGATTGCTGCGGGATCTCAGAGACTGTCATGAGGACAGCCAGGGAATTTCACATTGCCAGCTGGGCAATGAAATGATGTCGTTGCGGGATATCGAAGACTACCAGGAGGGCAACGAAAGCATCTTAGATTGCCAGGTGGGTAGAGATGAGCATTCAAGACTATCTAAAAGTCTCATGGACTAGGAGGTAAGTTAAATTCAACAAGGGTTGTTGATGAAGATGGGATCAGTTGATCTCATAATCTGCTAGGAGAACAGCGGGAGAATACCATATTTCCAGGTGAGAAGGGATGAGCAAGTGAGTTTTGATCAACCCGAGGAGCTGACAGAGAAGATGAGACTATCAGAGGGTCTCATAAATTCAGAGATGAATTTAGATCAGTAGATGCAGCTGACAGAGGAGGAGGATATGAGGGATATTCTGATGATTGGGGGAATTGGAGTATTCCTACCACTTAGCCCAAAGGAGGCATAAATATGTGTTGCAGATGCGACAACAGCAGAAGAACAGTCAGCTGAGACTGTCAAAGGGGAATTGGAGCAGATATCTGAAGCTTCCTAAGAAGAAGAGGAAAATGAGCATTCTGAGGAGTGTCTCAACATATTCATCTGGGAAGCTGAGGAAACTGTAGCACTGAAGCTAGCAGCAAAGGAAGCCAAAGTGCAGGTAGGCAGATTTACCACTCCATGGGAGACAGAGATAGATATGCTGGAGGATTGGATGAACAATCTAGAGCCAGCAAGAGAACTGACAGAAGTTGAGCTGTCAAAAAAGATGACTGAACAGAAGTTCAGTCAGGAAGAGACTGCAGAGCTGGATTCTGCAGCAAAGTGGCAACTTTTGGCCAGAGATGAAGATGAAGAAGAAGGCATGGGAGATCATTATGATCCACCCAATTGCAGAAATTTTTTACAGCTGGGGAGACTGCAAAAATAGAGTCAGCCACTGGAGCAGCTAGATGAAGTGATAGAAGATATCAGAAGGTTGATGTTAAGGTCAGCAGAGACTGTCAGCGAGGAGCAGCTGAGTAGAAAAGAAGAAGTAGCAGCAACAGGGAAATGGAGCAGATGAACAGCTCCAGAGGATGATTTGGGATCCAGGAGGATTTCAACATCAGAGATAGGAAGATCATGAGCAGGAGCTCATGAATTTTGTAGCTGAGGAGTATGATGCAAGAGAATCTCTCCACGTCATCCAGCCAGCCAGCCAGCCACGCCAGCAAATTCAAGTCGCGCTTTAAAGAGAGGCGCAATCCTCATTTAAAATCTGAATTGAATGTAATTAAATGATAAGCTGTTGAGATATGAAGTCGTGCCTTTGTGCAGGCTATAGATAAGATAGGAATTTAATGTTTGTAAGGCTGAGATCTAGATCTAGATGCTGGACTAGACAGTCGATTCAATGTAATTGAATAGGGTAGGTAGATTGGAGGGAAGAACTCGAAGAGCCCCCTCAGGTAAAAGAGATTTTGTATCTCATTTTGGAGAATAAAGAGTAGTGGTGAGAAGTTGAGTTAGAGTCTGCGAGTAGAGAGTAAAAGAGAGAAGAGCCGAGACCTTGTTACAGGCCGTGCTCAGGAACACCTTGTAAATACAGGTGTTTGCCATATTTAATACAAAGGGCAATTTTTCCTGCATGTATTCTGTGTTGAATGAAAGTCTGTGAGTGTTCTTATATGCTGTAGATGTATACTGTAGGTTTTCATTTGCAGGATTGTGCTTGATTTCAGGTGAAGGTCTTTGAGGCTTCACGCTAGGAGGGTGTGACAGAACACTACGGGTTCTGATAGACGTGCATAGAAGTTGCACTTCTGAATTCTACGGGTTCAGAAAAAGACATGTTGTGGCACAAGAACTGGAATCAACAACTTAGTGAAGACCTCAAGGTTGTTGAATACCTTGGAGGCAAGGCTGTGTAGGAGAGACATAGTTGCAGACAGAAGCTCTAAGGAGTTCTGTAGAGCTCTGCTAGGTGGGCATTGAGGATATGCACAGTGGTGCATTTGGGAGAACTCTACTGTGAGTTCAGAGAAACCAGAATTACTGAGGATTATGAGAGCTCTGCCAAGTGGGCATTGAGCAGGTGAAAGGAGTGCACAGAAGGAGACAGAACTGCTGGAAGTTCTGGAAGAAGACACTCTTCTAGGAGGGCATTGAGACAGTGTGTAGATAGGCACAAGGAGAAGGAGGATAGAACTACTGAACATTTTGGGATAAGATACTCTACCAGGTGGGCATTGGAGTATGTGTGAAGACAGGCACAGAGAGAAGAGGAGATAACTCATTGAGTTATGGAAGTCAGAGGAAGAATCCACTAAGGGATCTTCACAGGATTGTTGAACACCCTGTAGACTCAGCAAGAAGTTGCTTGAGAAAAGGGATAGCCAAGAGGGCATCCAAGCATTCTCCATTTGCAGGAGAAAGGAAGAGAGAGAAAATACCTTAGGGGTCTGAGTGGTTGAAAAGATCAGGAGAGGTAGCACTTTACATGCGTGAAGACTCTGCAGAGGCGCAGAAGTCAAAGAATCCTTCAAGGATTCAAAAGGAGTAAATCTTAGCAGGAACAACGTCGAGGAGAATTCACAGTGAGAAATCAGATAAAGGAGCTCGCAGAGGAGGAAGAAAAAGGTCGAGGCCTTTGAGAACTGGAAATCATCCCAAGGTTGGAAAGAAAGTGCGCAAGCTCAGGAGGGAGCACAACAGCCGTCAGATCAATGCGAGGAAGAGATCTAGACCGTTGGTTTCCACGTCCAGGGAGCAGGAGGAGGAGCGCATAGGAAGAACGGAAGTGGACCGTTGGATCTTGATCCAGAGACCCGACAACCATTAGATTTGTCGAGAGTTGCGAGGGAGTTAAGCCTTCATGAACAGGGAGAAGAAAGTCCCGACGAAAGTTGTCATCGGGATATCAGCGTTTAGGATATTGGAATTCTCGAGGTCGAGGAAGTCGGGACACTTCAAGTTCCAAAATAGCGAAAGTGGATCAGAGCTATCCGTTTGTGGAGACGTGTGGCGGAGACGGAGTGTCGTCGGTATTTTGGAGCATCAGATTTCGACATTTCCTAAGTCCTGAGGACGAGGCACCCGGGGCATTTGAAGTCGAGAAATCGCAAGAGGCGATCAGGACCGTCCATCTTGAGGGGACGCGTGGCAGTGATCAAGGCCTCCAGGAAAGGTCCCGATAGGAGAGCCACATTGGGAAATCGTGGATCGGGATATCGAGAATCCCGTGGACAAGGGGTTTATTCTTTTCGGGATTGCGATGTCCAAAACCCCGATAGGAGACAAGGATGCGTTCTTGTGAGATAATGTTCATGTGGGCCAAGAGTCTAGCCCAGGGGGCTAGCGGAAGTTGGAGCATATCAAGATTCGACGGATCGCGGATCCTGAGGGCAAGTGCATTTCGGCACTTGAAAGTCCTAAACCCTGAAAGAGGATATAAGGTTGCGGTCTTATAAGAGGAGGTCACATGGACTAGAGCATAGCCAGGAGGGGCTAAGGCTGGAAGGAGCGCATCGGCAAATCGGAGTTCGGGAGCTCGAGAAGACAGGAACTCTCGACATCAGAAAAGAAGAAACTCCGAAACCCGAATTTACATCGGGAGAGTTCACGGTTAAGTGCAGAAGGCCGTGAGTAATTATAAGGACCCGTGGATCGGGTTTTCATCAGAGATTCTAGCAGGGAATCGAATGAGCTAATTCGGCTCAAAGGGGAATTAGAGCGATCCTGTGAGCGGACGTAGGGTGCGTATTTGCGTCTGCATCACTAGGCCACTGTCACAACTATTCTAATAGGACTTCATCAACCATCATAACCACATGTGCTGAATGAAAACCATTTATCTATTGTAACACAATATTCTGATCTAAACACTAGCTATAACATTCATTTGTTTAGTTCTACCATGTAGATTCCATTAGCTTATTCTTACTGCGCAATGCTCATTCCTTTATCATATAAAATATTCATCATCAAAACTCATTAAAGAAAATACAATCATAGACACTGCATACAGTTGCATAAAACACAAATATACCATGGTTCACCCCCCCTGGGGCTACTCCTAGAAATATTTGTCTCTTGGGATCTTTATTTGTATTCTCTACAAATCCACTGTTTCTCACTATACAATTCTTCTTCCATTACATTCGATCTCCACAGATCACACAAGTCTCTCAACAATACCTTCTACTCAACCCAAAAATATCTAATACATTCTCAACAATACATATGTTTACCCAAAAGGAAAACAACCCTCTCGTCGTCCTAATACATTCTACTTATACAAAACTAGGACAAAGTGCTTACAAAAACCCTAACCCTAAGAAAATTAGGTTTGTCCACTTTCTCCTTGACTTAAACTCAGCTGGTTCTCGATCCAACTGTTGCTCCATGTCGACGGTTGTCCACTTTCCAACTGCTCCACAACAGTTTGTCCACTTTGTAACTCTTTTTCTCAGGTTTTTTTTCCTCTTTTTCTGGTGCCACTTTTCTTTTATTTCCGACGTGATCCCCTGTTTTCCGGAGTTTCTTTAATTCCTTCAAAACTTCTTCAATTTTTCCCAAAATTGACTTGCACCAACAATATGATTAATAAAAATAAAATCGACTTAATTAAAAAAATAATAATATATAAAATAAAATAATAATTAAAGTTAGTTTAATTTTAAAAAAACAACAATAATAAATAAATAACATAGATCTATGATCTCTAATTAAATGGATTAACTCCAAATTATAATGATAATTGATAGTAATGTACAATTGGATATCACTTGTATCCATAAATTTGGATATGGCATAACCAATCCATACTTAGCTTAAGATGAACAAGGGATCACATTATTTTTAAATATTATATTATGGGTTAGATAATGATGAAGTGTCATTCCATCAAATGATTAATTAATTATGAAGTAAATCTAGATCACTCATACCCAAATCGATAAGAGACTTTTAGTTTAAATCTAAATTACAAGCATCTATATGTTTTGACTAGCCTAAAGAAGAGAATTAATATTACTAAAATAAGAATTAATTCTCATGAGTTGCATAATGAAATTGGGAATTGGGAAATACCCAAAACACCATGGAAAGAAATAAGTTTTCAGCTTTGTGACACCAAGAGGGTTTAAAATGAACAACACTTTTTGGTATACCCAAATTAGATCCCACTTTCAAAATATTTGTCACAATAATGACCTTCCTAACCTTCTAATTCATCAAAACTTTAGTGATCTTTGAACACTTCTTTTAATGCTTTTCAAGCATTGAAATAATATTTTAAAGAAATCCAAGTAATCTCTTACTTTTCTTAAAGTTAGATAAATCAATTTTGATATTAGTGGACTTTAACCATCATCAACATCATATATAATAAAAAATAAAATTTAATTTGATATGTGCTTTAAGTGATTTTTACATATAAGTGATTTCTAAATGATTTCTAGTTGAATATCAATTGTATCCATAAATTTAGATATAACATAACCAATAAATAGTTAAATATTTAGATATGACATAACCAATTCATAGTTAACTTTAATATTAAGATGACCTAGGGATAATATTTAATTCACATTATTCATAAATTTTATACCATAAATACTATACCATGGTTTAGTTAACTATTTGGATGTGGCATGACCAACCCGTAGTTAATTCTAGTATAAGTTGAACAATAGATAATATTTAATCCACATTATTCATAAAATGGTTTAGTTAAAGATGAAGTGTCATTGGATATCATTAATTAATTATAAAGGCGATCTAAATAGCTCATATTTAAATTGATAATAAATTTTTAGTTTAAATCTAAATTATATATTAATAGAAAAAATGGTTAACTATGAATTCAGTTTCAATCATACTTGTAAATGATTTTATTATGTGGATAGGCATCTTCCCTATTGAAATCGATTAATCATCCTTTTAATTACAAAATTTGATCCGATGATCAAGAATTGAAGATGCTGACATATTCTTTGTCTTACCTCCAAATCAATTCATTAGATTTGCATTGCCGCCTTTAATTATCTTGTAATTATATCAAGTATTAGCATGGGGTATAGAGACAAGTGGAAAGCAACCATTTAACATTTAATTTAAATTTTTTTTTAAGAATTTGGGATTTCATAAATTCTAATGCCATGAAAGCCATGTGGTACATGAAACATTTATGTATCTGCCCTTTCACTGTGCCATGAAACATTTATGTATCTGCCCTTTCACTGTGCCATGTGGTAGGAGGAAACAAACAATTATTCCATGTGGTATGAGGAAACAAACATTTACTGTATGTTCCCTTTCATTATGCCAGGCCAGAGAGAGGAGTCAATCTTAATCACTGTAGCACTATACTTAATCTTGCTTGCTTCCTTGCAAACAATGTATTTCTTTTTCATGTATATCTTCTTTGTAGGGTTAAAGAAACAAATCTATTAATAATGTAAACCCTATATATTCATATATATTTTTTATTTTGTATCACTGCATGCCATTTCCTTCTAATGACATATTGGTGCAGAGGTGCGAAGATTCCAAGGTGATTATGGTGAATATGTGCGGCTAGTGAAGACTTCTTTATTTCTGTTGTCAATTTCATGGGTAAAACAGACAATAGCGCCTGCTAGATGTCAACACTTTCATTCAAAACCATGGTCATAATTGTTTGCATGGAAGTGTATACATCTTCGGAATAAGGATTCTGAGAGATAGATGAAAATAAATATTTGAACATCACGAGCTCGTTCCATCCAAGGTCCAGCATTGTTGCGGACTAAGTGACATATGCAATCTTTTTGAGAATGAAAACCCTAACTGCAAATACATGACTATTCATCTTTGCCGGATGTTAAATTTTTTTGATATCTTTCAATAGATCATCCTGGAATGGTTTATTGGGTGTCATTATTTTCAGGGTTTTGTTGAGGCAACAGATGACCTGGAGCTTCACTTTTTCCTGTCGGTTCCTCATAAGATCTAGGGTTACGAAGCATCCTTGGATAAAAGCATTGCATTGGGAATTGATTCATAAGGTGTTTGATTCACCATGGATAATTAGGCAGTGCTAGTACCTTACGGAACTCTGTGTAACTTACTGTATGGACCTTCTAGTGACGTTAAGGCCTCAAGTTTATATAAAATATATAAATTGCAGTATTTTATATATTTTCAACATGGTTCATGGTTCGAAAAGTCTTTGTATCTAAAAGTCAAGTATTTTTTCAAAAAAACTATATTTTAATCTTCATTTATCAAATTTAAAGAGGAATTAAATGCGATCCAAAACTTTTTGTTAACATGTGAAAATATTTTCATCTCGAATTAGATTTTTCTAAATTTTGGATAAATCTTGTGTTAAAATAGATTTACCTTGATACAATGTGATAGACAAAATAAGATAAATCTTCTATTAAAATAGATTTACCTTGATACAATGTGATAAACAAAATCATATAAAGGAAAAAATAAAATAACCTTGATACAATGTGATAAACAAAATCAAAATCATATAAAGGAAAAAATAAAATAAAAAGATAATTTTTTTTTTTCTCATCCACCCAGATTACAATATATTCCATATTAGAATGTTTTACTTATTTAATAAATTGAATTAACTCATTTTAAAAATAATGAAACTTTACATTGAATTCCAACAACCATCGGCCTATGTATTATTTTGTAGAAGAAGGTATTTTAGGAATAAGAATCCTTTGCTCCAGCCATTCAACCACTTGTAAAAGAAAAGATATTTCTTTAAACCGAAAGACATACTTTGAAGAAAAACCTAAATGTGTGACTTTGAATTCTTCCAGGTCGACTTGGTGTTATGGGGGCATGTTCACAAATATGAGTGTACCTGCACTTTGTTTCAGAAAACCTACAAATCGCTTCCTACGAAAAACACAGATGATGTAGATAACAGTGAAAATTATAGTGCACCAGTCCACATAGTGATAGGAATGGCATGATTTTTTCTGGATCAATTTGTAGACAAAGTGAGTAATCGAAATGAAACCCAACCGTAGAAATGAAAATAACAACATTAATGTGATATATGATTAATATATGCTAATGCAGGACGATAGCTTGAGTTTGGTACGTATTTATGAGTATGGATATGCTTGGATTCATGCAACGAACCAGCTACTATTGTTTGAGGTAAATCATGATCTTTTCACCCCTTGGCCTTTGAATCCTTGTTGTTTAGATTCACCACTTATTCTAAACCTCCTTGTTGTTGACTAGTTTTGGATTAGTCAACAACCTCAACTTGAAATAATCATAACTTTGTACCTATAATGAATGAAGATCGGAAACCGATACACAATGTTCTTCAACATGTTTATGCAATTCCTCTAGGTGGAACTACTTGGAACCTCTCAGAAAAGGAGTTATAACAAAAATTGCATACCTTGTTGAATTCTGGCTTATTCTAGAGAGCAACCTTGTAGAGAATGGCCCACACAAAATATTTGTTAAATGGATATGAAACTATTACACAACATACTAAATCATGTAACCTAACCAAAACATTTGGTCTCACTAAATTTGGATCTGTTATGAAGAAGTTATGATGTTTTTACCCGAAACACCTGTTTTTGACTAGTTTCAGGACTAGCCACAAACCCTATTTTCCACGGAGTGTAACTCCCAAAATACAATGACCCACAAGATGAATTTTTTATCAAAGATACTTGGGTATGTTTTTTCAACGGAATAACAATTTCACGATCTGAATCATTATAGAAAAAACGTTATAGCGAAAATGGTGATATGACCTGTAAATAACATACCTTAGAAAACATCATCAAAAGAATTTATCCTCCCTTCAATTCTGGCCCTCTTTTCTTCACCTTCATTCTAAAATTCAGCTTATATATCCTTGGTTACCTCAGTAACCTATAGATATTCAATATTCTCAAGTGTTTCTCACTAGAAATACTCAAGAACCTCTCACAAGAACCTCTCCATCAATACTCCAAAAGATATTCTCACAAGAAGCTCTCCATTGATCCACAAAAAGGATGATCTACAACAGACCATTTCTATATTATTTATATTTTCATCCTCTAGGTCACTTAACCCATTTTTAGGTCACTTAACCCATTTCTAGGTCACTTAACCTATTTTCCTTATTTTAGGGTTAACCACTTTCCATAAATAAAAATTTCTCCAATATTTTATCATTTAAATATTCCTTCTTGATTTTCTCATCTTACTTTATCATTTATTGATTTTTTCACTTCTCTTTATTATTTAAATAATCCACCTTGACTTTTCTACCTTACTTTATCATTTAAATAATGATTTCTTATTTTAGGTCACTTAACCCATTTCTAGGTAACTTAACATACTTTCCTTATTTTTAGGGTTAATCACTTTCCATAAATAGAAGTCTCTCCAATACTTTATCATTTAAATATCCCTTCTTTATTTTGTCACTTTACTTTATCATTTCTTGATTTTGTCACTTCTCTTTATTATTTAAATAATCCACCTTGACTTTGTCACTTTACTTTATCATTTAAATAATGATTTTTTCTTTTAGGTCACTTTGACCTCTTTGACCTTGGGGGCTTCAAGCCTTCATGTGGGGGTCCTTCATCTTTGTAAGGCCATAAATCTCAAACCATGAGGATTTATGTGACATTCCACATACCATCGGAAATGGCATGACAAACACTATCCATCTAGGATAGTTTCACCAACAATTTCCTTGATCTTCATCTCATTATTCCACATACAAGCATGGGTCCTCCAACCATTCTTCTAGGATAACTCAATCCGTAAAACATCTTCCTGTGAGGGATTTCACCATAAGGGGACCGCTTTGGAGTTCATCCATTTGTGCACCTTATCAATCATGATAAGAAAATAATGAGACATCTATACATTTTTCCAACAATGCATCATATACCAATGAAACCACAACGATCCATCTTTATCATATATCAATGACAACTCATTGATCCATCTTCATCATATCAATGAAAACTCATTGATCCATCTTCATCTATGCATTCTCATCAAGGAAAATACATATTATATTACATC
>ML801790.1:164376-214983 GCA_009831015.1 Picea engelmannii
ATCTCACATCCATCCCCCCTTCTAGGTTCCTCTTCCTCTTCTCCACTTTCCAACCACCCAAATTATTTCGGTGGCAGGGGCGAAGAACAAGCTGAGCTCATGACCACTCTCATTAGCATTAAAAAATACCTGGAAGACATCAAATTGACCATGCATGAAACTCAAACTAGGGAATACAACCGTTGGTGCAAAGTGGATACTGTGATGGTGTTTCTCCAAGATATTCAATGGGCCATGGCTGACTGAGAGAAAGGAAAAGAACAGGCAGTGCAAGTCTACGTTAGGCCACGACTAGGTCTAGTTTTCTAATTTCTTCCAGTGCTCTTTTTTCTTGTTTTTCTTATTTCGGCCATGCGTGGCATAGTAGCATTTTTTGCCTCCTTATGCATGACATCTGGATCTATGATAAGTTTGGACCTGCGTGGCCTCGTAGCACAATTCATATTTTTTTTACTTGACATTAGGCAACGGTGGTTTCCCATATGGGCACCGTTTCCATCTATGAACTTGGACACCCGGCAGTGGTGGTTTCCCACCAGGGCACCATTGCCATGTAGATATTCACCTCTCAAACATCTGTATTTTTGGTGAGGAATCAATACAAACTCTAATTTACAAAAAAAATAAATCAATTAATAACTAATAATTATGCCATAGGCATATCTTAGGGACAGGTTTTGTAGAAAACCAAAACCTGTCAACAGCTTGATAGGTTTTGAGAAACCACCATTACTATCCACCCATGTCATCATTGAAAACTCCCCTTCAAATTTTAGATCTATAGCCTCTTTCCACATCATCTTTCTTATTTTCTTCTTTACCCCAGGTTGTTTGAGATATCAACTATGTGTCTCAATCAATCGACTCTACCATCATAATCCTTTCATGTTTTGAATTTCATGGATGATTGTTTGGTTTGTCATGTCGATGGCATAGCTCCAAGATTATCCGTTTGGGATTAGAGTACAGTATTGGTTAAGGTCAAGATGTTTTTTTGGCATATTTTTATGAGAATTTCATAAAACTGCGAGGTACAGTAGGATATGTCACCTTTCTAAAGTTGAGATTTAAAAAATAAATAAATTAAAATGAAATATGATAATAAATTAGATTAATATATATATTTTTAAATAATAATAGATTTAATTCTTTTAATATTAAAATAAATTTATATTGATATGTTGTTTAGAATAAATCATAAGTAGAATCACCCATAAAGTCATAATATTTTCCTCATTTATTATTTAAAAAATTATTTTAATTATTTTTTATTTTGAATTTTTATGCAGAAGGCATATCTTAGGAACATGTTTTGTATATCATAAATAACCAGTTTTGTGTTGGATGTGTGGTTAGCATTCATAGGGTAACGGTTACTGCAAATTAAACATCGTTGACTAAAAAGGTCATGCACAAAACATAATAGGAGGTTTTTTTTTTTAAATCATCTGTCCAGTTCTATATCTTTGAACACAACTATTTTTTTGTAGGTAAATCCCCTCATACCAGCCAGCCAAATAAATATTTTTTTCAAATTTGTTTCATATTTTTTCAATATCTTTTCCATATTTTGACACTTAAGAAGAAGTATTAATTATTAAATATGTTTTTTCCTTTGCTTAAATATTATAATCAAAGGAATTTGCGCTTTGACAAAAGTAAAGTTGACATTTTATTAAAGGATTTAAATAGTAAATTAAACCCCCTAACTTATAAGGACAACATTGAAGAACTCTATCATAATTTTACAACTACCCTTTCCACTTCTATTAACAAGTTCTCTTTTGAGGTGTCCAACCAACCCTTCGAATGATAAAGAATGTAAAATTGCTAGGAAATCCATTAGGGATGATTCTAATGAGCCCTTAAAATGTGATAAGATCAATCTGTACAAAGCCCTAATTAAAAGGAAAAAAAGATACTATATCAATAAAAGGAAAGAACAACTTTCACAACTATACAAGTTGGATCCTAAGAAGTTCTGGAGCCAAATTCTAAAATGCAATACTAAAGAAAATAATAAGATTCCCTTAACAGAATGGAATTTCTACCTTAAAAGTCTTTACGAGTTCCCTAATTCCATGGAAACCATTCTTATTGTCCCTACAAAGGAAGAATTTTTTTCTTTAGATGACATAGAGTTCATGGTTAAGCGGCTCACAGATGGGAAAACTAAGGACATTGAAGGCTACCAAGCTGAAATTTTTAAAATCAGAGGGTCAATCCTTATCGCTCACATACACAAGCTCTTCAATTTAGCAGTCAAGAAGGGCTTCCCTAAACCTTGGATGCAAAGCCTCATTGTTCCTATTTTTTTAAATGGGAATAGAAACATTCCCTCTAATTATAGGACCATTATGATTATCTTGATTTTAGCCAAGCTTTATGGAATTATTTTGTAAAAGAAGATTAGCATTTGGATAGAAAGTCACGGTAAAAGAGATAAAGGCCAGGCCGGGTTTATGATATATCGTTCAACTGTGGACCATCTTGTTACGTTTAGGATCATTGCAGAGGAGTTCTGCAATACTAAAACCAATCTTTTTTGTTGTTTTGTTGACTTTAGAAAAGATTTTGACATGGTTCCTAGGAAAAACCTTTGGAATAGGTTGGAAGAGATAAAAGTTCCTCTCGAGTTGAGGGTTGATGCAATAAGGATGTATGAGAACGTTATTGCTAAGTTTAAAAACATTGAGGGCTGGTCAAAAGAGATTAACTACAATATCAGAGTCATACAAGGCTTTCCCTTGTCCCCTATCCTATTTGGCATATACATAGATAAGTTAGAAGAATGCTTGGAAAAAGCAAGTTGTGTTGGCCCTACTCTCACTGGTATAGTCATCAATATTGTTCTTTATGCCGATGATATCATTCTTATGGCAAGGAGTCCCCATGATCTTGAAAACCAACTAAGAATCCTCAAGGATTTTTGCTCCAATATTGGTATGATTGTTAATACTGATAAGACTAAGGTCATGATTATTAAATCCAATAAGATCCCTTATGATACCTTTCTATATGACAGCAACAAATTGGAGGAAGTGACTTCATACAAATATCTTGGAATTGATATTCACCACAAGCTCAATTGGAATTATAACATTGAGAAAAGGATTACTGGGGGAGGGAAAGCTTATTATGGGCTTGAAAACAATTGTAAATGAACTAATATTTGGAGTTGGGATAAGAAGTAAATATTCTTTGAGACTCTTGTTACACCTGTTATTCTTTATCGATGTGAAGTCTGGGGTTGTAGTATCTCTCGTGAATCTTGGAGAAAGATAGAGCAAATACAAAAAAAAATTATAACCTATAATCTCAAAATTAAAGGAAATACACCATATCCCACCCTCCTCTTAGAAACAAGCCTCTCCCCTATTGAGAGCATGGCTATGACTAGATACCTAATGTATAAGAACATGTTAAACAACATGGAAGACAAGAGGCTACCTAAAATTTCTTCAAAATCAAGTCATAACCACCATCAACTCAAGCGAGGATGGCATAAAGACACCTGGTCTTAGCTAAACTATTGGGGAATCATGGAAGAAACCATTTTGCAGAATAAAGATACTATTAAAAAAAACGTCAAATCAGAATTTAAGGAAAAAATGTGATGTGATAAAGATAGGAAAAAATAAAATTAAGGTATTATAAAGATGTAATCAACCCTAATCTAGAAGATCAAAATTATCTATTTGTTTTGTCAAGTGTAAAGAAAAAAATAAAAATTGCTAAGATAAGAACAAATTCTCATGAGCTCCATAGTGAAACTGGGCATTGGTCAATTCCTAAAACGCATTGGGATGAATGAGTGTGTTACCTTTGTGACACTAAGAAGGTTGAAGATGAAAAGTATTTTATCTTAGATTGTCCAACATATACCCATATTAGATCTCATTTTCAAAATATTTATCACACTACCAACCTTCCGAACCTCTTAACTCAACAAAAGTATGGTGATCTTGGAAAGCTTCTCTTAATGCTTTTCGAGCATAGAAACAAAATTCTAAATAATCACAAATAATTACTTACCCTCTTATGGTCCGATAGACCAATTCGATCTTAGTGGAAGTTAATCATCATCATCATCATCACTATATCTTCAAAATTAGAAAGTATTTATTCAATTTTTTATTCACATTATTTTCTTTTAAATTTTAATTTTAAAACAATTTTTTATTTCTGTATATTTCACTTTTTTAATAAAATGAAAGTTATAATAATAATAATAATAATAATAATAATTTATTTTTAAGATCACAATCAAACTAAATACTAAATTAATAAATAAAATCCCCTTAATTATTTATATTAATGATAATAACCAAATTTTAAAGATGAAGTTTTTTATTCTTTAACATTTACGAGTTTAATTGTATAATAAAACCATTTATTAAACAAGAGAATGCATGAGAAACATTATAATTTGATATGCATCAATCATTTTTTATGCCATTCTAATATGGTTCATATGCTTTGCTCCACTTTTATATAGTAGCTTACAATTTTTATTTTTTTTAATTTAGTGAGAATAAATTATTTTTAATAATAATTATATATAATTAATAATAATAATTATAACTATCTATTATAATGAAAATAGTTAATACATTAAATTTGATTTATAAAATTTTATATAGGGTATTCTAAGAAAAAATGCTTTTCATCTACAATTATTTTTGTGTCATAAACACGCTAATTTTTTAGACTCATAATGTTTTAGGAATTGTTTAATCCTCATTTCATTCATTATTGTGAGGATTTTTTCTTATTTTAGCAATGTGAATAAGTATGTAAATAATGAGATATATAAAAGATCAAACTTAGAAAAGATTGAGAGCTCATTATATTTTCAACAATAATTTTCCACGTAATTTATGGTTAAAAGTTCATTTATGTTGTTAATATAAGATATTTCAAAAAAATATTCTCTAACTACTTCAATGAGGACTTCACAATGTAGATAACACAAACTCTTTCATGCTTCATTTTACAGTTATTTTTCCCAATCACTTTGGCATTGTCATTTGTCCATTAAAAGGATATGGAGTAGATGTGAGTGACTAGATTAAACATGCAAACTTGACATTGCCCAAATCTAAGTTAAACATCCATATTTTATCTCCATGACTATGCTAAATCCCTTCCAATGTGTTTACACTATGTAAGAAATATAGTGGCATTTATTTCATTCCCCACAAGAAAATTGCTTCTCCAAATAGAGATTGGAATGTCATTGTCTTTATTTTTTTTAATATGTTTTGGGGTTGTTTTAACCATAACAATGAGTTAATCTTGAGATTTGTCCAATTCATAAGAAGCCAATTATATATTTTGAGTCAATGAAAATTAAGTGGGAAAACAATGTTTAGAAAACTCTAGTATATAAAAGATTTTATTAAAATTTAAAGAAGTAGCTTGAATATTATATTAAATATTATACTATGAAAAACACATTTCAATAAAATTATAAGGGAAATTATTTACTTTTATTATTGAATTAGAAAATATTATGGAAAATTCTAATTTCTAAGTAATTTTTTCTCAATTATTTTGTTAAGTAATTTAAATTCAATTTGGATAAATTTTATCTTATCTTTTTAATAAACATGAATAAAATTAATATAATAAAATTATTAAAAATTAATTTTAAGATCAATTAAAAAAGATTTTCCTTTAACCTAACTAAGAATTAAATGAGATTTTCCTTTAAACCTAACTAAGAATGAAATGAAATTAATATAATAAAGTTATTAAAAATAGTTTTATCGCATTTCTGTGTTTTTCTAATAAGATAATTAGAAATTAATGTTGAAAGTTATTTAGGAATTCATTTTGATTAACATAGACCAAATAAATACATTCAAGTTTTTTTTATAATGGTTAGTTAACTTTTTTTTATATGAATAAACTTTGTATTTTAAAGTTTTTTTCAAACATTGCTTCGAGATGCTCTATAGCCAGAAATGTTGAGGCTTGAGGCTTAAAGTGTTCAATGTCATGTTATGTTACAATTATAATTATAAAGTGACTCAATTAATACTACTACCACTAATATTATTTTTTATAAAGTAAAATCAACTTAATATATGTCTTAATAATTGCTTTCATTTGATATATAATTTTTTCAAAATGAAATATTATATATATATATATATAAAAGGAAATTGAGATATTACAAGTAGGTGGTAGCCCTAATTTAGAAAATCAAAATTACTTCTTTTTGAAAAGTCCAAAGAAAAAAATCAAAGTTGCAAAAATAAGAAGATGAAAAATAAGAATATGTCACATTTGTGACACTAAGAATATGTCATCTATACCCATATTAAAAATATTTTCCACTTTCCCTATCTTCATGATTTTCCCTAATTCAATTAATATATGACTAAATTAATGTTGTGGTGATTATAGATCCTAATATATGGAATTTGTAATATATCAAAAAAATATTAACGTTTTTTAATATATTAATATATTTTATAATACTAATACTTTTAATACTTTAATATTAACATATTAAACCAACATAGATTCATCTTAACCCATAATATATCAAGCATGGAGAGGGATTAATATAGGTGTGATTAGGAATTCTCTCAATTGTAATCTTATAATAAACTATTTTCTTATTATTTCTCAATATTACAATAGAGTGACTTAGGAAATTAGAGTTCTTATTTGATCAAGATTTTGAAGATTTGGATCAATTCCACCATACACTAAACTTCGATCATTGTGAAACTTTACAAATACCTAAAGGTTATCAATAAAAGTCTTAATAAGCTTATCATTATTAAATATAATGTAATGTAAATGCTACATATAAGGGTATGGAAATTATACATTATTTTCAAAAACTATTTATGTAGATTTCAAATTTATAACAACTTTATTTATCTAATCATATAAAAATATAATATTATTATTGATTAGCTAAAAATTAATTATGTGATATTAAGTATCTTTGACAATTTATTGTTTAAAATTCTATAAGAGTACGATGTATTAGAATCCAATTATACTTTAGAGTGCAATGGATAGTTCTAATATATCACAAATTTTATTTATCAATTTATTTTAATAGTTTTTTCATGACTTCAATTTAGACATATGAGATTGTTAATAGTTATTAACATCAAGATCTTTCCAATTCTACTTCAAAAAGTGGAGGGACCATTTTCATTTATGTTTTTTTATTATTAAAGTTTCAAGTATTTTATAATTATTATATCTTTTATCTTTGGGCTACATAGAACTACTACTTTAAAATATTTTAAGAGATAGATATAAGCAACTTTGCTTCTAATTTCACTTGTATTGATATTAAATTACTTTATCATCTAGAAATGTATGCAATATTCTTAAATTTGATCATCCTAGAGTGTGATTGATGCATTTGTATAAATAGTTTATACTCGAGACATCAAGTTAACATTTAGTACATAATTCCACCACTTTAAATTGGAAATTACATACTACATTACATGATTTGTTTTGCATTAAACTGCATACAATCGTAGCAAAGCAAAAAATATTCTTAAAATATTCTATGGAAAAAGGCCTCACTAACACTCCCACCAAACATTTTTTCAATAAATTGCCTCATTTTTTAATTGCTAACCTTTTCCACTAATGCAAGCCTTATACCAAATCTCACAGTCTTATAAATCTAAGAAACATTATGACACTCACTATAGGGAATATCCAAAGTAACCATCTCCAGTAAGAACATGCCAAACGAATAAACATCTACATGTTGATTATACTCCTCTTCATATAATTAAGGAGTCATGCATTCTAGTGTACCAATTATAGAGTGCACAGCATGATCATTTTCCACAATAGTAGTAAAACCTAGATCCCTAATCTTCATGACACAAGTATTACCATTTGAAAATATATTGTTGCAATTCAAATCTCTATGAATTATGCAAGGGTAATGATTATGAATATTTTCAATATCCAACATGCCAAATTATTCACTCTTCATTGAGACATGTCGATGCTTCTGATGGTACTGCCTTAGGATCCCCAAGATGTAGACCTCAATAATAAAATTCACATGTCTCATGATTGGAGGGTCCTCTTTTATTGCGAACGTAAACTTAATATCTACTACATACAATACATAAATCAATTAACCTTTTGGACATGGAGACCAAGTTAGGTATGAAGGGAATGTTGAAATTATAGGGGTTTGTCTCTCATTCGTTCTTAAAGTGGCTTTAGTGATTTTTATTACATATAAATACATTATTATGACTTAAATTTTAAGAAAATTGACAACTTTAGCAATAACATGGATAGTGTTTTAAAATGACTTCGAGTAAGCAATGTCAATTAAAATGCATAACTTCACCAATAATGTGGATGACCTATCCACAACCATTTAGTATACTAAGTAATGTTGAGAAAAATAACAACTTCATGAAGAACATGGATGTCTTTTAAAAATAATTAAGTAAGTTAATTTTAATAAATAGAAACATGTGTTTATAGACATGCACATAGGTAAGATAGATGGTTCTTTAAGATCTTTATGTAAGGTATTTTCTTATGGATGGTAGTGGGAACATTTTTTAGGTGGGCATAAAGGGTTGAGGTAAAAGTTTGCAATGTCAAATGTTGTTTGTCTGCTCAATGGACAAAGTGGTGAACAATTTCATGTTTTTTTTATACAAGTTGAGATGCCTTGGGGCATTCAAACACAATGTCTTTATAATCCGAATTAACTAATATTAAACATCCCTCTAATTACTTCGTCATTCCCATTCTCCCACTTAGGAAGTATGCTACTTAAATTATAATTAATACATTTAATACTTGAAAACATTAATATATTTAATACATTAATATATTTATTTAATATATTTAATACTACTTAATGTATTTTTTATTAATTATATATATATATATATATATATATATATATATATATATATATTATATTTAATACATTAATATATTTATTTAATATATTTAATACTACTTAATATATTATATAAATAATACATTAATAATGTGTTTATCTTATAATGTATTTATCCTATAATATATTATAAATATATGTTTGCTTTTTTGATGTAGTGTTAATACTTTATTATTTTAATGTATTATTATGATTTTCTAAATTTTTAAAACTTTATTCTATTATTATATTTTTTTTAACAGTTTATTATTAATACTTTAATATTTTATTATGTTTTATAGATGCTTTGATTAATAATATTTTGATATTTTAATAATTTATATTTATTTTATAAATAAATGTATTAATTAATTAACAAAAAAATTTAATAACCAATGTATAAATGTATTTTTATTAATTTATTAATATAATAATCGATTACAATATAGATTAATGTTTTAATACTTTAATTTATAAATTGCAATAATGTTATA
The DNA here is from genome assembly GCA_009831015.1 of Picea engelmannii. Lineage (NCBI taxonomy): Eukaryota > Viridiplantae > Streptophyta > Pinopsida > Pinales > Pinaceae > Picea > Picea engelmannii. The sequence goes on from ML801790.1 coordinate 173,782, forward strand.
ATTATTTATACATTTAATATTTTACACATTGATTAATGTTTTAATACTTTAATGTATAAATTGCATTAATGCTTTAATTTTTTACACATTTAATTAATTAATATAATATGCATTAATGTGATATTGATATCCCCGTTTCCAACCAAATAACAACTTTTGACCTTTTAAATGACCATGAGTGTGACTCTGATCATAAACCTTTAACCATAACTCTAAATGTTTCCATGCATAGGAGCGCCATTAAACATGAATCTGATAATCAAAGGAATTTGTGCTTTGACAAAAGTAAAGTTGACATTTTATTAAAGGAGTTAAATAGTAAATTAAATATCCTAACTTATAAGGACAACATTCAAGAACTCTACATTAATTTTGCAACTACCCTTTCCACTTCTATTAACAATTTCTCTTTCGAGGTGTCCTATAAAAAGAATAATAGAACGACCAACCCTTGGTATGATAAAGAATGCAAAATTTCTAGGAAAGCCATTAGGGATGATTCTAATGAGTCATTAAAACTCGATAAGATCAATACATACAAAGCCCTAATTAAAATGAAAGAAGGTATTATATCAATAAATAACAAGATCAACTTTCACAACTATATAAGATGGATCCTAAGAAGTTCTCGAACCAAATTCTAAACCACAACACTAAAGAAAATAACAGGATTCCCTTAAGGGGCTGTAATTCCCACCTTAAAAGTATTTAGGAGTTCCCTAATGCCATGGACACCATTCCTATTGTCTGTACAAAGGGAAAAAAAATTATTTAGATGACATAGAATTCGGGGTTAAGAGGCCTGTAAATGGGAAAGCTAAGGACATTGAAGGCTACCAAGCTAAAATTTTAAAATCGGAGGGCCAGTCCTTATCCCTCACATACACAAGCTCTTCAATTTAGCAGTCAAGCAGGGCTTCCATAAACCATGAAAGAAAAGCCTCATTGTTCCTATTTTTAAAAATGGGGATAGAGACATTCCCTCTAATTATAGGAAAATTATGATTACTTTGATTTTAGCCAAGCTTTATGGAATTATTTTGGAAAAGAAGATTATCCTTTGGCTAGAAAGTCATGGTAAAAGAGATAAAGGCCAGGTCAGGTTTACGATATATCATTCAAATTTGGACCATATTTTTACCTCTAGGATCATTGAAGAGGAGTTCTGCAATACTAAAACCAATATTTTTTGTTGTTTTGTTGACTTTAGAAAAGATTTTGACATGGTTCCTAGGAAAAACCTTTGGAATAGGTTGGAAGAGATATACTTTCCTCTCAAGTTGAGGGTTGTTGCAATAAGGATGTATGATAATGTTATTTCTAAGTTTAAAAACATTGAGGGTTGGTCAAAATATATTAATTGCAATATAGGAGTCAAACAAGGTTGTCCCTTGTCCCCTACCCTTTTTGGCATATACATTGACAAGTTAGAATATTTCTTGGAAAAATCAGGTTGTGTCATCCCTACTCTCATTGGTATAGTCATAAATCTTCTTATTTATGCCGATGATATCATTCTTATGACAAGGAGTCCTCTTGATCTTCAAAACCAACTAAGAATCCTCAAGGATTTGTTCTCCAATATGGGAATGGTTGTTAATACTGATAAGACTAAGGTCATGATTATTAAATCAAATAAGATCCCTTATGATACTTTCATATATGAAAACAACAACTTCGAGGAAGTGACTTCATACAAATATCTTGGAATTGATATTCACCACAAGCTCAATTGGAAATATATCATTGAGAAAAGGATCATTGAGGGATGGAAAGCTTATTATGGTCTTGAAAACAATTGTAAATTAGTTGATCTTTGGATTTGGGATAATAACAAACTCTGCTTTGAGACTCTTGTTACACCTGTTATTATTTATGGATGTGAAGTATGTGGTTGTAGTATCTCTCCTGAATCCCGGAAAAAAGATAGAGAAAATACAAAAGAATTTTATAACCTATAATCTCAAAATTAAAAGAAATATGCCCTATCCCATCCTCCTCTTGGAAACAAGTTTCTCCCCCATTGAGAGCATGGTTATAACTAGATACCTAATGTATAAGAACAAGATAAACAACATGGAAGATAAGAGGCTTCCTAAAATTGCTTCAAAATCGATTCATAACCACCATCGACTCAAGTGGGGATGGCATAAAGATGCATGGTCTTGGATAAACTAATGGGGAATGATGGAAGATGCAATTTTGCATAATAAATATACTATTAAAAAAAATGTCAAATCAAAATTTAAGGAGAAAATGTGGTGTGATAAAGAGTTAGAGGAAAAAAGAAAATTAAGGTATTATAAGGATGTAATCAACCCTAATCTAGAAGATCAAAATTATCTATCTATTTTTCCAAGTGTAAAGAAAAAAATAAGCATTACTAAGCTAAGAACAAATTCTCACGAGCTCCATAGTGAAACTGGGCATTGGTCAATTCCTAAAACACCATGGGATGAAAGAGTGTGTCACCTTTGTGACACTAAGAAGGTTGAATATGAAAAGCACTTTATCTTATATTGTCGAGCCTATACCCATATTAGATCTCATTTTCAAAATATTTTTCATACTACCAACCTTCTTACCGTCTTAACTCAACAAAAGTATGGTGATTTTGGAAAGCTTCTCTTAATGCTTTTCGAGCACAGAAAACCAAAATTCTAAAGAATCGTAAGTAATCACTTACCCTCTTAAGTTTTGATAGACCAATTCGGTCTTAGTGGACATTAATCATCATCATCATCAACAACAACAACAACACATTAATGTATTTAGTATTTTATACATTCATTTATAAATAATAATAATAATCTATTGTTTAAGGTCATGGCCAAGACACACCAAATTGGTGTATGAGACCCCCTTTTTTGTGGGGCAAGGGACCCCCTTCACCCAACGATTTGACTGGTAAAGTTTACAAAGGTATATTGTAACACCCTATTTCCCCTAGTCTGTAAATATAACTATATGGGCCGAGGAACTATGGAAAACTTAAAAGTGTGAATGTTTGATTTGATGGACCTTGTGTATAAGGTCGATGAATGTAAATCCTGTTATTTTAATGGATACTGGAAACATGTTTCATAACTTTTCAGAATGGGATGTGATAAGAAACACCATGATTGCTAATGAAAAGGTGGTGGAGGGGACTCGAAATGGTTGCATTAACCTCCACCGAATCAATAATATGTTGGTTTTAATTGCTCAAGATAAAAACAACCCTCTGACCCGAAATGAATTAAAGTCAGGCTAGTAGGTTGGAAGACCTCCTCAAGATTTAATGAGGGGATGGGAAAAACTGCCTATTTGTAAGTATTTTGGACCTGACCATAGACTGGGGATTTGAGTCACACACAATCTTTTTGAGGAAGGAAATAAAGGAAGTGTGGTGGTGGATAGAGGGAGACCTATGAAGAATGCAGAGACGAGAGCAAAAACTCTTGGGTCCAAGGAGGGATTGAAAGAGAAAAGTGATTTTTGATCACAAGGGATAGAGACTGAGTTAGGAGAAGGAGAGTAACCTTCATCCTCATCGAATCCTGTATAAGGAAAAGGAGAGTAACCTTCGTCCCTAACTTTCGTTGAGATGGAAGTGAGAGATTGAATCTCAAAGTATCGTGGCCTAAGCTTGGGGGTGGCCAGAGATAAATCCATTAGGAGCGACTAAGCCTATGGTTGGATGGAAATGAGCACCCCTCTCAATAGTCGCATCGCGCCTTATGGTTCTGATAAGTTTTTTGATGCCTTATGCTTTGAATTGGATATAACGAATTGCATGCTTGTATTTTATATGCCTAAAATGACCCTTGTACCAAATGATTAAGTTAGAAGTATGCATTCCTTCCTTGAGAAATTTCATATCTTCTTGATTTCCTTATGCTCTATTTTAATCCCTCAGAAGCACCTCCCAGAGAAATTCATCACCAACCTAGAGTCGCGTGAGTACTTCATGATTTGGCAGAGGTTGAACCCCACAATCATTGTGAGGATAGAGTCCCATAAGCTCATGAGAGGTAGTATGCGTATGCACAGACCCTCTGCAAGGTAAGCAAAGACCGAGAACCACTTAGGTTCTAGAATTGATGAAGGAGCTCAAGAGGTGTGCAGCAGACCCTTCTAAGTGTTAAGTCTAGGAGAAAGGGTGCAATGCTCTTAACTCCTTCATAAATGATGAAGCTCAGGAAGGATAGTGAGATTTAAGTATCAAAAGGGAATACCCTTTCATTTGGGAGATGAACGAACGAGATTTGTTTAGGAGGATCCAAGGTCTGTCATGACCATTAGATTTGATGAAGGAGAGAAGGAATTAACACCTTGACCACTTCAGTCTTTGCAAGTTTGCACATCTATAGATTCACATGTTCGCACGGTCAAGTCTTCCAAAATCTGATGACATGAAATAACCTGGACCATAGATCTAAGAATCTATCGAGAACCTCCTTGACTGTTGGATTTGGTGTTGTGAAATATCGGCATTTCGAAAGTCAGGAATGTGTAGGAAGTGGTGACTTGGATATCGCAGGTCATGAGATCTCGACATGATCAGAACCATCCATCGAAAGGGACACATGGCCAGAGATTAGCATTTCGCTGACTCGCCAAAGGAAAAAGTCAAAAGGAATAATGGTAAGAAATCACAAGGCCCAATTTCGCGATTTGAAAGTGGCCACCAGATCCAAAGGAGCACGAGTCGTTGATTCGGTGCTCTGAAATATCGATATTTTGGGAGTCGAGAGAACATAGGTGAATCATATTGGGAGTTCTGATACGCGAAATCCTAATGCGATTTGGACTGTCAAATCATGGAAGAATCAGGACCATTGATCTGTGGCGAGGAGATATCGACATTTCAGATATCATGAGAAGGGAGGTGATTGACCCTCCAACTTCATGAAATGCAAAGTCCTGATAAGCACTTGAGGTTGAGCCCTGGGTCACCATCGATGTTCATATGAAGGAGGATATAGAAAGGGTTAGGTCCTTATCGAGAGATCGGAGATCAGGAGAGTCGAGTTGAATCCCACATAAGGACCCGATACACAATTTGATGACGTGCCTTTTAGTAAGGCTTGTGGTCATGGGTAGTGGTCACGTGGAGGGGGGGCTTGCGCCTGATGCTAGTTCAGATAGGTGAAGTCTCGCAAAGATCCTTGGATCGATTTATTAGAGATTCCAGTAGGGAACCGATGAGCTTCTTCATCTCAGGAATTTTGAAGCTCCATTGACCAGGATTAGAGACCATGGATGGAGGATTCAACTAATTGAGGAAAAAAAAAATTATATTTATGACCCGTCGTGGGTGTGTTACAAATTGGTATCAAAGCATGGCTACAACACTTGACCTGCTTAGTATCATGGATGAGTCACTTAAAAACTCTATTTAGAGTACTTTTAAAGGAACGCCACTCTACCTTACCTCTTTCTTAAAAGGTTTGATCTAAAAATGTTAGTAAATAAAAGAATGAAATTTTCTACTATGTGTATGCATTTAATACATTGAGCCATGTATTGTTCATAAAATAATAGATTGTTAGCTAACAATAAGTGTTTTTGGAAACACTTTAGTAGTAAGTGAATCATGGGAAAACTCCAATACTAAAGGATGGTGATGTCTCATGAAGTGTGGGATGGCTCCCACAATAGAGATGAAGAATCTGACGAAAGGAGGGTGGTGGAAACCCCTCCAGATCTGGCTGAAACTATAAGGAGCCTCACGGCCGAGTTACAGAGTTTCAAGGCTGACAACGAGAGATTGATAAAGGAGAAAGAGAAACAAACAAAATTAACACAGTCTTTCTACAGATTTTATCCGACATACAGAGGCAACTACAGCATGAACTCGCAACTAGTCATGTGGACCGATGACACAAGAAGAGAAGTCGAAGTCCACCTGAGACCTGAAAACATGACTCCATAAGTGACCCCACTAGGAGAATTACTGTGAAGAAGGTCTGTTGGTTCTTTAAACTACCGGACAACTCTGTGCTACTGACCCGGGGTTTGTATCTTTCAAGATACCAACAAAGCCTAAAACTATCGGCCCTTTTGGTGAACCAAAAGGCAACGCAGCACACAGAATGCACTGTGCACTCTCACCTGAGATAGATTTTATGGGTGGCTGTAAGACTTGGGTGTTTACAACCTAGGATTGAGTAGGAGATAGAGGGTCTACATTATGAGCCACTACTTATTAATTGCATTACAAATTACTATTATCTGACCTTCGATATTCAACAACGTAATAGAAATGAACTAAAAAGAATAATAACTCATTCATTCATCACATTTATCATTTAAATAACAAAAGTAAACAAAGAGATGCATGTCTTCATCACATTACACAGGTATTACCATGGTTCACACCCTCCCGGGGCTACGTCCACAAAGATTTGGTTCTTGGCTCTCTTATTATGATAGTTCTGCAATTCTCACGCCTCACACTTACAATTCTTCTTAGATCGACAAGATCTTTGTTAGGCGAACTAGATCACACAGGTTCCTCAGCCTGCGATCTGATCCTCGAGGTCTACCTCCTGCTTAGCTCTCTTGTTCCAAGTAGTTCTCTTATCAAAATATTACATAAATTGAAGCTCAACCTTCGCAAAATCTCTGAACTTTCGAATCTCTGAACTCTGAACCTTCAAACCAACCTTTCTTTGATACCTGGTTTCCTATATTTATATTTATTGGGCTCTTCAACCGTTTACACAAAAACTTTTACCAAAAACCCTAACTTTTATTTTGTTAGGTCTTCCTTATCCACATGTGTTTGTTGCTTCCTTCCAGTTGTCGCCTCCTTCTTGGATGTGTGCATGCTATGCTTCTTGCTAGTTGTCTTTTTCCTCCTACAGTCTTTCTTTCGCACTATTTCTCTTCCAGCTGTCATTCTTCTTCGTGCATGCCTTCTTTCCCATGATTTCTCTTCCAACAGTAGTTCTTCTTCATGCATGCCTTATTTCCCATTTCTCCCTGCTACCAACAGGCCCCCAACACTGACATGTGACTCGTCCTAAGCCACCTAACCTTTCCGAGCTACCTCGATCTCTTCAGTGATCATCTAGAACTTTTCCCTTAGCTCTGCTACGGTTTTCAGTGCATGCGCGGTCTTCTCCTTAATGGTTTCGACTACCTGAATGGCCACTTCATTGCTCAGTAGTCCTGCGCATTTTTCCTGGGTCTCCACCATATGTGCTCTATCCACTTCTGCCTATGTGAGTACTTATGCTACCCGTTCCTATAATGGTGCTATTTGAGATTGGCGCTCTTGTTTCTGTTTCTGCGCAGTGATGAGTTTTGTGTGCATATTCTTCAACTCTTGTGTCCCCTTTACGTGTTCTGGGATCGTTATGATTTTTTCTTCTGCTTGAGTGCTTGGATCTCTGCATTGATCCTTTCCTCTTCCTTGTCCTAATGTTGAACCTATGGATCCTCCTCCATTCTTGTCCAAAGTTGTGTTTCTTTGTCGAGCAAGTCAGCTGCTATGATAACATGTTTCTCCATCTCCTATATTTACATTGTTGTTGCCTGACTCCTTTGCTCCTTTACTTCTAGTGGATTTGTTAGTGTTAACTATTCTTGGAGATCCTCAATCTCCTTTTGGTATTGCACAATTTCCTATGCAATTTGGTCAATCTTTTCTGTGGTTGGGAGTTCGTTTCCCTCCGCGGTGTTTGGAAGTTTCCCAAAACTTTATCCCACTCTGTGTTCCAACTCGTTCATGTGTTCCATCTCCTTCTGAGTCTTGGATTTGTCTTGATGTTATCAGACAAATCGGTAGGTGCAGACACTAACAGATCTCCCTAGATCAACCTGGATCTAGAAAAAAACAAGACAGGACACGACTCTTTCCCTAAGTTTTAGTCATTGAATCTACCAATAAGAAGAAATGAGTGATGTACCTTTATACCGCTTCCTTAGGTCTATGTTGTTCCCGCTTTGCTCCGGTGCTCTTGTGACATCAGGTCCAAGACAACACAAACCAACCAAATTGAAGATAGAAAAGTATATTCAATGTCAACTTATGCATATGATCAAGGAGTTATGCTATAAAATAAGAGTGATTTTATGGGAAAGGGACATGCAGTTGTATTATATTAAATGAAAGTAGAAGTTACAACATGATCTCCTTGATGTTGCAAGATTCCTTTCAGTGACCCTTGGTTCCAACACACACACTTGCTCTGCACTTGCATGAAGAAGATCCAATTCCTCTTGATATACCAAATAGAGTCTTCAAGCTTCTATCCAAGTAGGGTTCTTCACACAATTCTTTCACCAATTCTTCATTCAATCTTTCTTAACCTTTTCCATGAGAAACATTTCAATATATAGGAGAAGGAGGGATGGTTACATGGATGACGATGATCCCACCAAATCTGAGAGGTCAGTAGGATGCCAACCATGCAAATGCCAACTCATTTTCTAGAAGATCTCCTTCTAGAACCTTTGTGACTTCTTCTCCTTTCCAAGTTTAAAAACAGGTTCACACCCTATCTATGGAGCAGACTGTGAAAAATTTTCACCCTAAGTGTGGGTGGCCTACGAGAATGATGGATTCTCGCACCCTGTAACATAGGCAGCCTGCGAACACATCTTAAAAATGTGTTTTTTGGAAGAAGACAACAATCATCTTTCTGAGGAAAAAAGTCCTTATGGGAGCCTAAACACATCACTTGTAGAGACATCACCAGAGTGACCAAAATCATGTGTAACAGAATGCCCCCAAAAGTATGAGGCTGGAATCTGTGATAGCCGAAATACTTTGTAAACTGCGTGTGTGTGTCAGAAACCAGGTGCACACCTAATAGAAAACCTGTAAACAATCAAGCATCTGCAGAATATAATACCAGTTATTCAGTAGGAATTCTCATGCTCAGATCAAAAATGAATGGAATCACAAACGTAATTCATGGCCACCAATTATACACCGTTGATCCATACCGTAAAAAATGATACATATCCACCAGGAATACACTATGGATCTATGTGAGAAGACTTGAATTAAGATGACATAGCCACCTGACATACAAAGTGGATCTATGCATCGACACAAATCATACATACTCCATCGCAGCCTCGATCAAAAAGATGAGACCTAGGGTCTTCAATCCCGTCACCTGAAAGTACGAATCTAGCCATGTGATTACATGTGTTGAAGTCAAACATGGTAGAAACCACTTGATTACCGGTCATTGATGAAAATCGTTAACAAGTGAGAGGGAAATCACCATTGATTTCAATGACTCCCAAGGTACTAAATTACAATCGGAATGAATGCGAATGAATGAGATGAAGTCGAGAAATCGACAAAATATCTCGATCAGGGATCAATGATGTGAAACCCCTGTCAAAAGCAAAGAGACCTGCCATTAAGGCATGCAGGTTCCAAGGTACTAAATGATTTCTAAGTCTCATTTTCGGATATTGAGTTGGAGTCAATGGAACAAGAATCGTCATAGGAGGGCTTTGATGTATCCCCCATCAATGACATGAAATAAGTAACACAATTTGAAGATGAGACAAAGTATGAATATGAGTCGAAATGGACACAGGGAAGGTCGACATAGTAAGAATGGACAACTACAGATGGCCGACTCAATAGAGGGCTCATGTGAACTTCTTTTGAACATATGAACGACACGAACAAAGACTTGGCAGCACTGACTCAAAGATGACCCAAGATATGACCTTGTAGCAAGTTAAACGAGAGACAAATGGACTTCCCAAACCAGATTCAAATGACGAATAGGGGTTGCCATGTTCAAGAGTGATTCTTCCTACCATTAATATGAATACAAAAACACATCCCTTTCCCAAAATTTCCCCCACCATTCCTGGCAAGCACCTCTTTATTTTTACGCAAGATTGAAGAGGATAACATATGTTTGTTGATGTAAGATCATCCTTTAGATGAGTCCCTCGAAGTATATTTAACGAACCCTAAGAACGAGTGGTTTGGTCCCATCACGGGTCTGTCGATGTTTGTTTAACGAGTCCAAGGATAGAAAACTCGGGATTTTTTCATGTTTTGAGAGTCTAGAAAACACTTAAAGAGAAATCTCATAGTTCCTTTTTTGTAAATAAGTTCAACGAGATCGAAAAAGTGATAAACTATCGCTTGTTGAACGTTTTCTTTAGATACTTTAATGAGCGTGAAGAGAACAAGATCTCTTGAAAATCTTTTCGTTTTTATGGAGTGTGAAAAGAGCTTAAAGGATACTCCCTTAGGTTCATTGTTTTTGTGTTACCATACAAGTATGAAAAGACAGGAAAAAGTATACTCGGTTACGTTCTCATATATTTGCGAGCGTGAAAATGAATAAAGACTGAGCTCGAGGTTTTTCCTATAAAAACTCTAAAAAAGTAGTTGTACATGCGACAAAAAGAAAAAATACCCCTACCCCCCTATTTAGACTTTGAAATTGCTATACCTGTGACAACCATACTCACAAGACCATTAGGGCATTAGGTTTTATAAGCAAAATAATATAAAAATCAATAAAATATAGTAAAAAGTGAATAAATATGGGTAAAAAGAGGCTTTTTACCATTTCATTGTGATTTTTCCAAAAACTTGTCCAACCACCTCATTTTATCCCGAATTTCTTTTCTCTATTGCGGGAGGCACAAGCGAACATTCGATGAACTGTTTCCTCCAACGAGGTAATCTTTTGATCCTTTAACTTTCCATGGTTCATTTTTTGTTTTTATTGGAAATTTCTTGGATTCTAAGTCCATTTTAGGGCCCCACTATGCGTCTGAGCATTCTCACAGGCGGGCTTTGTGGGACCTATGAGGATCTAATATTCCCGCAGGTGGCCTTTAGGTCACCTGTGAGAATCTCGCTCTATACCAAAGGCTCACCTACGAGGGCCGAAACCTAGATTTTAAAGTTAATTTTTGCCCAAAAAATCATGCAAAAGTTTGGAACAAGTTGCTAACTCTTCTCTCATGGATCTTGTGCAGGTGTTTGACCATCACAATGCTGGAGTGGCAAGAAAGAGAACATGAGGAAGACGATGCTATTGTCGGGAATGACCTAGGTATAGTTGTTTCCCTCCGGGACTGTGTGCTCTTGAAATTCTTCAGGATTCTGGGCATGAGAGCCCAACTTAGATTGTTGGAATACCTGGTCCATATGTGGGATGTGGAACAATAGTTATTTCAAATGGGAGTCCATACATTGACCTTATATATTGAGGATATCTATTTTCTAACAGGGTTATCACGGCATGGGTACCACACTAGCTTGACTGGTGGTCGAGGCGGGGGACTCCCTATGAGTGAGTATTATCGCCAGTATTGTGTTCTCGAGGCAGAAAGAAGCAAAGGTAAGGTTTCTATTTGGGGGGTCCAAGACTTGACCCTACAAACCATCTTGTTCACTACAACATGCATGGCTAGGATCGCAACTCCACACATGGATCTCCAGAGATACTTCTAATACGCCATAGAGTGCACAGAGCCTCGGGTCTTCAACTAGTCAGATGCAGTTCACCATAGTATGAAGGGGAAATTGACGAAGTGCAGGAGGGGTAACTTGAAGAAGTTTAGGTGTGGATCATTTTTGGTGTCCTTCTTCCTCGAGAGGGTCCCACTGCTGAGACTATAGGTTGATTGGGTTTTACCATACCCACAGGATCTGAGCATGCTGAGGTGGTGAAACCTCATGGCTTGACATGTAGCAGGGCCCATCATCAAGTATAATGACTCATTTTTCGACTGGTTGCGGCCTCAGATGATGATGATTGACGACTACGTATACGTTGGTTTGGATTTCCGAGGGGATCTGGATTTGTCCCTGCCTGAGGATACTCAGTGGGGTGATTTAGGTAAGAATTACACATTTTGTTCTTTTTAAATGTTTTTGCAAGTTTTATCATATGAAATATTTTTTTGTTTATTCAAGAACTAATAAAAAATAATATTTCTGATGACACATATGTGGGGCCATATCGACCTCCAGGAACGTCTCCTATTCAATGGGGAGGAGAGGTGGCTCTAGTAGCTAGATGGGATGTCGAAGACTATGAGGCAGTGGAGTAGAACTTGGAGGGGTTGACCGCTGACATCCCAGATATGGCTATTGGGGAGATCCCTAGACGTTACCAGTGCCATAATGTGGGCGTGTCCGAGTCTATAAGTCAACTACTTCATAGGGTAGCTCGAGCAATTGTGTGTTATCATGAGCATCATCCATGACACTATTTTGTATAAGCCATGGGCTTCGTATTTTTGAGATTTTGGTCCTTGGACATAAAAAATTTGTAAACACTTTTGATCGTTATATACATATATATGACTCTTATCGGCTTATCTTGTGTTGTGTTATACATGTAATGTGTGATTAGTTTATAAATGGCCCAAATGTCTGTCTAACACATAGTTAGCTAATGCATCATTCAATGTATTTAGACATCTAGGAATGTGTTGATACTCAATATAATCAAAATAACGTTCCAAGAGGTGAATTCATAAATATACCTGTAATAAAGTCGGAGTTCGAATAGCATAAAAATTACTTAGTTGTAGTACTACTAGCTGCGAATCGAGTCATATAACCAGGTGGCAAATACCAAGAGAAATAGCATCAATCAACAATTCGACGACGGTGCTATATTCTGCAATATTATTGGTCACACGACCAAGGAACACACCTCGCAGAATGATAAGTTCGTTTGTAGGTGCATAAATTGCCCACACAGTAGAAGAAAGGTTCTGAGTACTACGGATAGCGCCATCGACGAAGCCAATGTGGGGTAGTGAAGACTCTGACATCTGGAAACCAAGCACAACGTAACATAAGTGGTCGGGGGCAGAGACCAAAAAAACATACTACAGTAACACACAAAAAGTATGATACAGTTAAATACAAGCACTTATGCACAACTAATCTTAGGCATAGTACTTCTTTAAGTACAACTCATTTATGGGTTCACTCAAATGGATACCATCATATTCTACCAACTTGTAAGATCCTTTCTCCAAAACTTGTCTGACAATATAAGGACTTCACCACATAGCTTCAAATTTTCCAGCTCCTAGCATATCCCAATCTTGTTCGTAAAGAAGAACCAGATCACCTTCGGAGAAAACGCGTGGCCTGACATGTTTGTAGTATTGGGCTTTGACACATTTCTTCTGGGCTTCTATAACCAGGGTGGCATTGTGACGGGTTTTGTCTAATTGCATGAGATACAACAAATGTTCTTCTTTGGCAGAAGTGTTTGGGAGAAGTTTGACGACTATTTTTAGGGAGGGTATCTCACATTCAATCGGTAAGATGGCTTCTAGACCATAAACTAACTAGAATGGTGTAAACCCGGTAACAGACTTAACGAATGTCTAGTAAGCCCACAATGTTGAAAACAACATCGTGTGCCAACTCGTTTTGTCAATCCCTATCATTTGTCGAAGCATGGTAATGAGGACCTTGTTTATTGATTCAACTTGGTCGTTGGCTTGTGGGTAATAGGGTGTTGAGTTTTCATGGTGAAGACCCAATTTTTCAGTGAGTTTGGACATCATGAAGTTTCTAAAGTGGCTACCATGATCAATAATGATAGCCTAAGGAACACCAAAACGAGAAATGATGTGATTGAATATGAATAATGTTGCAGTCCTTCTGGTATTGTCGAATTTTTGTATCACCTTTGCCCATTTTGTAAAAAAATCTACAGCTACAATAATGTATCCATGGCCCCCGTCCAAGTGAGGGTGACATGTCATGAAATCGATACCCCATTTCGCAAAAGGACCAATGGAGACCACAGGGTGTAGAGGAGAAGGGTGTGATCGTATTTTATTGTTGTAGGTCTAGAAAGCATGGCATTTTTGGATGGAAACGATACAATCGTTGAATAAAGAAGGCCAAAAATAACCTGCCCGTAAGATCTTCTGGGCAGTATCATACCCAGACATGTGACCACCACAGGCTTCCGAATGGCATTCATTGAGGGCTTTCTCAGCTTCGTCAAATGTGAGGTAACGTCGAAAAACCGAGTCAATCCCATGACAATAAAGAGTATCACTGAGGATAATATACTGACGGGCTTGGTATCGTATTCGACGACAGTCAGTGCTAGACATGTTCGGCCGGGAAGTCTGTGTCTAGAGATATATGATGATATCTCTGTACCAAAGGTCATCGGAACTAATCAAGAAAAGGGATTCATCGGGTAATTAATCGGCTACTACATTTTCCGTTTCAGAGTAGGGAAGGTCGTATATCAACCTGGAAAACACCAAGGATTTCTTGGACTTAGCAAGTTCAAATTCTAAGTCAAACTCTTGGATTATTATGATCCATTTGGAGTATTTTTCCCCTAGAAATTGGCGTGTAAGAATGTGCTACATAGGGTTGCAGTTAGAAATTATCATAGTCTTGCGAGAGAGGATATAGTGCCTGAAATGTTGAACAGCTTGGACGGCTACCAAGGCCAGTTTTTCAACATGTAAATACTTGGTTTCGGTAGTCGTGAGACTCTGACTCAAGTAATAAATGACATGTTCATCATAAGAATCATCCTCCTGGATGAGAACCATAGTGATGGTATAGTCCGAGGTTGTGAGGTAAAGGAAATAATCCCGACTGTAATCAAGTGGGGATAGTAGTGGGGTACATGTCAAAGAAAGTTTCAAAGCTTCAAAATATTTGTTGGCAGTGGTATCCCATATGAACTCAGAACCTTTCTTGAGAAGTCGCGTAAATCCAAGAGTTAGCTCAGCATAGTTTGGGATGAAACGACAGAGAATGTTTTCCTTCCCTTGCAAACTTTGTAACTGGAGAAGTGAGAAAGGAGGAGGGAGATTGAGAATTGCCTCAACCTTCAAAGGATCTACCCTAATCCCTTGACGTGAAACAATAAAGCCCAAAAGTTGGCCGAATTATACACAAAAAACACATTTATGGGGATTCAAGCGTATATGGTAAAATTGACATCAAATGAAAATGGCACAGAGGTGTATTGGATGATCTAGACGATGCATGTAATGAGCGGGTAAGTCATCGAGATATGGTTGCATAATGTGCTTTATGTCATGAAAGGCATAAGACATAGCACGTTGAAAAGTTGCATTGACATTCTTTAAACCGAATGGGAGTTTCCGATAGGAGAAAGTGCCCCAAGGACAAATAAAAGTGGTCTTGTGTTGGTCCGTTGGTATGATATTGATTTGATTATATCCATAGAAACCATCCATCAGAGAGAATATTTCACTTCCGTCATAATTTTCGACGATATGGTCAACGAAGGGAGTAGGAAAGTTGTCTTTAGGACAAGATTTGTTAATGTCCCTATAATCAACACACACGCATATTGTGCCTTGTTTTTTGTCGATTGGAACAAGATTGGAAACCTAGTCAGTTAGAGCCACCGAGTAAATGAAGCCAGTCTTAAGAAGTTTCTCAAATTCAAGTTTGATAGTGGCTTCTTTACATGGGTGGACCAGAAAAAGTCATTGTCGAATGGGTTTAGTGTGTGTGTATGTATTAATCTCATGTATCACAATGTCGGGGTCAATACCCAACATTTCTTCATAGCTCTAGGTGAAGACGTCACATAATTCTTGGAAAAGAGACTTGTAGGTGACAACTTCGTCATGGGAACACAAAGCTATGATATGCACATTTTTTACAATTCCAGGTTTTATGGATATGTCGAGGGGGATGGTGGGTGAGATATTACTTAAGTTCCCTTCGTAGAATAGATCATGTGTAGACTCAGGAATGATAGAAATGATGACAACGGTCGATGAGGTTGAGATCCATTGGTAACCCTCGATGGTGTGTTGTTCCAGGAAGACGATGGAATGATGATGTCCATCGTCCCAAGGGGTGTCTTCCATAGACATAACAGACATAATCATCTCTTCCATGGGAAAAATGACACAGAATGGATCTAGAGATAAATGAACAAGAGAGGGGTAGAAAGGGTTTCCGATTGAATGGCTTGATAAGCAGATTTGAGTGGACTCAAATGCATTTCGTCGCCATAACAAAGATGATCGTCGGGGTTGGGTACCATCCATGGGTCGTAATATGCGGTGGTCTCATGAACAGAGGTGGAGATCATGTTGATCATGGTGAAAAATGCATGTGGAACATTGAGTGGTGGTATGGGGAAAGTACCCATTAACAAGGAATCTTTAATAAGACCCACACCGACGTTCTCATATATGGGGGGGTTTGCAATGAATGGTACATTGCTGGTATGTGTATCGGAGTGGAAGAAGGCCAATTGGTTGACAGACACTACTTTTCCTTGATGTGGGAAATGCATGATGTGGAAAAGAGTCGACACAACTACACGCATTGAATCAATCCAGCTACAACCAAGTAGAAGGTTGTAATCGAGAGGAGTGTCAAAGACCTCCACTTCAACTTGGACCATTTTTCCTTCTAACGTAATAGGTAATGAAGGGAGGACATTGTAAGGCTTAAAACCAAAGCCATTGAAGGCTTTGAGCATGTTGTGAGATTTAGTCAAAGGAGGAGATTCAATGGCTTTTCAGTAGGTAATAGACATGACACACATCGAGGCACCCTCATCAATAAATGTCCTACAAATGTTTTTGTTAGAGACAATAACTTGTATTTGGAATGTGATTTGAGGGGATAACCTTGGAATGTGATCTTCCAAGTCAAAAATTATTAAATTCGTATCTGTAGGGTCGATTCCACCAATGGCTTTCAACAGTGCCTTCAGTTGTATATGAAAACTTTGAAGGACTTCGAGGGCTGACATCGTGGATGGTGCTTGGGACATATCTTCAACAATATTGTAGTTCTAGGCAACACGTGCATGAGGATTGAAAGCCAATTTTTGAATGACACCCTTTGGATGAGGGTGAAGAACTATGTCTAGGCTCAGTCGTTCGAGATTAAGAGCATCGTTGGTAGGTGGAGTCATGGGAGATGGTTGGACAACCGAAGGAGGTATTACATCAACCTTCTCTTTGGAGGAAGAATAATATTTGGCTCGAGTGGTAAGTGTGATGTCATTCTTATTTGAATCACCTGTACACATTAAGACATAGGATGTATTGGAGGGGGAAGGTTGGTCATGAATGACCAATTGGGCCTGTTGTTGAGACGGGAAGGGTTGTGACAATACGGATAGAGTGGGGGTTTTCATGGTCCCTTGAAGGAACTTAGTAACCTCGGCTCGTCATGGACAATCCTTAGTGTAGTGATCATCACTACAGATAAGAAAAGTGTATCGGGGTTTGCGCTTATCCCTATTGTCAATAGGCAGGGTTTTGGTTTTCTCAGTTTCCGGATTATTTTTATCCTCCTTGTTCTTACCCTTTCCTTTTTTGGATTATTTTTGTTGGCGGGGGTGTATTGAAAAGAATTTACCTCAGAAGTCTTGCCGGTGGGAGGGGTAGGAGACGGAGCATTTTGAACATTAGAAGAAATGGGTTTGGGGTTGTTTCCAGAGGTCCAGATGGAATGCGGTTGGGCATGGAAAGTTCCAATCATACCGTCAGCTGCATGAGAAGCAGCATGAGTGGTTGAAGTAGCAGAAGTAGAAGGACGAGGTGCATCAGGGAGTAATTCATAGAGAGTACCTGTTTGTGAGTAAACGAGGTCTAGGTATTGGGCATGACTGATTGTCTGTTCTTCGGTGACAACTCCACCCATGGAAATGTGAGGGTTCGACGAAAAAGGCATAAACAAATAGAGTCATCCATCAAGGAGTTGGATGAACACCAAAGGTGAAAAGTCATTACATGATTGTTTGGGTCCTCTCTCGGTTTTCCATCGAATTTAGGGATGTCAGATGGTAGTTTGGCCTGTATGGTGGACCATTGAGGAGAGTGACGGATCAGATCATTTAAAATCCTTAACATATCTGGGAGGTCCAGAGTGGCTAAGAAAGGTAATTTTCTATTCACATGCGGGTACTGATGACTTTGGGGAGGGAGTCCTGTCGGTAAACCAGTGGGACCATAAGCAGTCTGCATATAATGCGAAGATCCGGGAAGATTTGGTTGTTGGTGTGGAAGAAAGTAATTCATAGGGTTGTACCCTTGAATAGGGGTCTGGGGTTGAGAATTCGATCCCCAAATAGGATTAGACGTACTTGGATAGTGTTGGCCTGTACTAGGGGGTATGACGGAGCTAGCTTGAGGTTGTTTCCCCCCAGTTGAGTGAGGATTATGTTGTATAAGATGATTCCAATACTGGGCCAAGGATGGAGGTATGTTTTTTCCATAGGGTGGGGTCAGTGGGGGTTTCCCTCCAATCGAGGGTTGTGTCCCGGTTGGGATTTGTCCTACAAAAGGGGGTTGAGTTTGACCTCCTTGGTGAAATTGTCCACCAACAGGAATCTGGTAATTAGGTGTGAAAGATGAGATGGTGCCACTAGGATCAGTGCCTTTGATAGAGGATGGAAGAGGTACTCTGAAAGGGGGTGGAGGAAGTGTCGAAATGAAACTGGGAAGATGGTGCCCAGAAGGAGTGGAACCGCCGGGAGTCTCGGATGAGATTTGTGTAATAGCGGGAATAGAAGCATTCAATGCATTATATCTAGGTGGAAGTGGTGGGGTGTTTCTGGGAGAAAGCGGTGTGCCAATGGGGGCTTGGTCAGCCGTTGTAATCCTGGTGTGAGGATTTGTAGTATCCGAGACCATTGTGTAATGGACCGTTTGTAGAGGGAGAGTCAATATGTGGTCATTTGTCATAGTTTCTGTACCAGGAAAATAATATATAGTAGTAAACGGTATTTTGCCTGGATCAGATGTTTCGAGAAGCTCAGGTATGACAGTGATATCAACGCTTGCTGTTGAGCCAAAGAGATTCTGTCTAAAAATGTCAGTAGTCCAAAATGGATCTTGACCCTTAGGTCTTATGAAAGGTCTGGTTGGTGATATAGAAGACTGAACAACTAGATCTCCAAAATAATTCAGTCAAATAATATGTCTCTTAGAGTCGGTAGGAAGTTGGAAGTCCTCTCGAGAATTGGTAATTCGGAAATGTTCTAAAGAATTATTTCTTTCCACTTGTGGAGTGGCGATGCCTTGGACTTCACTCTATTGAGGAGAGCCCTCCAGTGATTTGGTAGGCAAGGGTTGAGAACCTTCAATATCTTCTGGGGGTAGGCCTTGCATTCTATGTGAACGACGTGGAGGGTCAATTGTGATCGAGTTATAATCTTACAAAAGAAATTCTATGTCCAACTTGGGTAAACAAACAACATGCACTAGTAAACTCTAGGAAGAAAAACCAAGCAAACAAAACCTTCCAATTCCGAAGTCACTAGTTAGTGATGAAATCCAATGTCGCGACGATGAGACAAGAAGGGGTTGGGCGAGGGTGGAAAAGTTACGTTGATGACCTGCTTAACGGACTTACGCCATGGTTTAAGCTCCCACACATAATCGTGGGTATACCCTCCAAGGAGCCCGAGTGAGTTTGGCCAACGTCTATTCTAGGTACTGTGAAGACTTGCCCCTTCACAGTCACCTTGTATAAGACCCTAAGAAGGTAGGCTACTAAGGTTACCACCAACAACAATAATGCCTGGGGGAACAGTCGACAGTCTAATCCACACTCAAAGGAAGGGTATCTAGCCTAAAATCAGATTGAGAGGTTTCCACTCATCATTGTGGGTATACCTTCAAGTGACCCCCGTAATATGTGCAATATCTACACCGATATCAACAAAGCAGGGTGAGTAACTTTGTCAATCTCAATGCGACCTCAGGTTTGACCCTTGTGTGATAAGGGCTTCCCAAGAAAAAATGCTGCAAAGGGAATTTGACACTCCTTATCACAATATACCATTGTGTGTTTTGTGCTTTGGAGATTATGTCTTACTGCCTATTCCAAAGCTCTAGCCTAGCTAATGTTGGTGTAAAAGAATCCTAGAAAAAGTTACTAGTTGGATTTTAAAATTGCACAATTTTATTAAAGGTTGTTGTTACTCAAAAGGAGATGGAAATGAAACCGATGTTGTGTGGGACTCTGACCCAAAAATGCATAAATAGGAATGAATGATGCAAATTTTTTGTTCGATGAATCCTATCTACAGGAGGGAAAGAGGATTTTTCTGGAACAATACAAACTACAATGTATGATCTTCTTTGAAATGTAATATCAAGCAACCATGAACAATGAAAATTCCCTATTCGTTCTTTTTCAATACTTGAATGCCAATATTTTCGAAAAACGTTTCTTAAAAAAGAAAATGTCTTTAATTTTTATCAGAAACCAAACAACAGGAGTGGAACTAAGAAAAAAAACAAGCAACCAATGAAAAAAAATACACAACAAACACCCAAACCAATCTTTCAATGAAGACAAAAATAACAAACTGACAAGACCAGTCTCTTCAAATGCACATGGGTAAAAAATTTCCAAGTAATAAGCAATTGAAAAGAACAATTGATCTCAACTTTTAAACCAATCAGAGGCTCCCAAACAAACAAGCACTCAGATTTCAAAACCAGAGATTATACCCTTGTTGCGAAAAGGTCAAGAGGTAAAAAATGAGAAAAAATGATCGAGAAGAGATTAATCATTCACGAGACTTGAAGTCAAGAAACATTCAATCACTGGCGAAAGAAGTTCTTCCTAGACACACAAGCAAATCTGGGCATCTAAGGACATAAAAGACTTCATCCAAAATTTTTGCAAGTGGGTTCGCAAGCTGTAAGTGTGGTACAGCGCGAGAATCAAGGATTCTCGTAGGCTAAACACATGTATAATGCGAGAAGTTTGTACTAAACTTAACAACAGGATGCGAACTTTAGTAGTTCTCGTAGGCTCTAGAAGGGTGTAGTGAGAGAAGGTCTGTAATCAAGAAAATTTTGGAAAAAGGACAAAACTTCTGAGGTAACTTTTGGATCCAGGGAGTCTGTAAGGGTCTCCTCAAGACTCAGAGATTGATGGGAATGAAAAGTGGTAGGTTAAGAGAAAATGGACAAGCAAAACCCCCAAAAATGGGTTGTATCCCCAGCGGAGTCGCCAATTTTGTTATCGGACAAATTGGTAGGTGCAGACACTAACAGATCTCCCTAGATCCACCTGGATCTAGAACAAAATAGGACAAGACCAGACTCTTTCCCTAAGTTGTAGTCATCGAATCTACTAATAAGAAGAAATGAGTGAAGTACCTTTATATCGCTTCCTTATTTCTCTGTTGTTCCTGCTTCTCTTCGGTCCTCTTGTGACATCAGGTCCAATACAACACAAACCAACCAAAGTGAAGATAGAAAAGTACATTCAATGTCAACTTATGCATATGATCAAGGAGTTATGCTATAAAATAGGAGTGATTTTATGGGAAAGGGACATGCCGCTGTATTATATTAAATGAAAGTAGAAGATACAACCTAATCGCCTTGATGTCGCAAGCTTCCTTTCAGTGACCCTTGGTTCCAACACACACACTTGCTCTGCACTTGCATGAAGAAGATCCAATTCCTCTTGATAGACCAAATAGACTCTTCAAGCTTCTGTCCAAGAAGGGTTCTTCACACAATTCTTTCACCAATTCTTCATTCAATCTTGCTTAACCTTTTCCATGAGAAACCTTTCAATATATAGGAGAAGGAGGGATGGTTACATGGATGAGGATGATCCCACCAAATTTGAGAAGTCAGTAGGATGCCAACCATGCAAATTCCAATTCATTTTCTAGAAGATCCCCTTCTAGAACCTTCGTGACTTCTTCCTTTCCAAGCTTAAAAACAGGTTTGCACCCTATCTATGGAGCAGAATGCGAATAGTTTGCACCCTAAGTGTGGATGGCCCATGAGAATGAGGGATTCTCTCACCCTGTAACATAGGCAGCCTGTGAACTCATCTTAAAAATGTATTTTTTGGAAGAAGACAACAGTCATCTTTCTCAAGCAAGAAGTCCTTGTGGGAGCCTGAACACATCACTTGTAGAGACATCACCAGAGTGACCAAAATCATGTGTAACACTTGCTCGTAATCTTTTTCCAACGCTTCCCGCTGCTTTGTTGTTTTATGCAGCTCAACTAAGTTCTTATGTGCCCGAGACTGCATCTCGTGGTCGACACTAACCTGTAATTTGTATAGTTCCCTTGATGACATCTGTGTCAAGACCAATTGAATGTGGTCCAAATCTGGTGTTTGTCCCACTATTTCATCCATTTGCAGCATGTTCGGTTTTATGTGGACCATTGTGGATGCGTGTGGAATTGGAAGATTTGGGTCTCATTCTTCGATCTCCACTCTTTCATTGGTTTGTTTTGTTAACTGCCCTACGCCTCCAATGCCACTTGTGCTATAGGATTCTCCGAGTGTCTTGAGGAGCTGCCTTATTTCCGCCATCTCTTTCTATAGCTTATCCCTGTGATGTGTTGGATTGTCGAAATCTTTCGCTAGACAATCCTGGACCATTATGGTGATCATTTCTCCATCGTCCTCTGTGATCGTCAGGTCTGGTGATGCTCATTGCGCCTTTGATTTCTTGTGTGCACCTGCGACCTGTTCAACTGGTCTCTTACTTCCACCGAGCTCCTGTGCGATGGGGTTTGGAGAAGTCTCCTACGTTCCCTTGGTTTGCTTCAGCTATTCGTTGGTCTGTTTCTTCCCCTTCTGGGTTTCTGTCTGCTCCGACCCTTCGCTTGCTAGAGGTGGTTTGTTTTGGCCCATCCTTGGTTTCTTGGGCACTGGCTTTTGTGAAAGTTGTGTTTCTTTCTGCGTTTTCGCTCCTTTTGCGAGTCCTTCCGATACTTTCTGGGGAATGGATGGAATATTCCATTCAACAAGCCATTCGTTGATGAACATGTCTATATCACCTTCTATGATGTAGTAGCGCATCTGTAGCCACTGATTATCATGATCCTTCCTTTGTTGTATCCACATGGCTTTCCTTGTTTCCCAGAAGTTAGTGATGTTCCCATATTGTGTGACAACTTCTGGTGTTATTCTCCATGACTGGTTAATGGATTCCTGCATATACCATAGGTATGCTTCAAATATGATTCCATTTTCCCTCTTTTGTCTAGTCTGTGTCCCTAATCTCAGTATTCGATTTCTCGCTCCCTCGGGCTATGGTCTTGTAGCAAAAACTACATATTCTGGTTCTCAGCATCCCATGAAGGCTATAAGGGTTATCAGCCATGAGTAATGAAATTCTATGCCAAGTTCCTACGCGTCCCTGTAGTCCATTTGGAATAAATTTAAAAGATAAGGTGCCCATCTCACAAAGGTGCCTTTTGCGCACTAAGCTGCAACTACGATGATTCTTATCGGTACTTCATCTTTGCACCATTTTCTTAGAAACTTACAGGCTAAGATATTTGCGCCCAATTGTGTTGCTAGGTTGTTGATCCATTTAATTATAATTCCTCTTGTTCCCCTTGTTTTTCCATATTTCTTCTTCATTTCCTCTGCTAACGCTTTTTCCTTGGATTTATCATCCAGAATCAGTACGGGATCCATACTCCAGCTGGGTAGTCCTGTTATCTAGGCGATAAGGTCCACTATTATGGGGATGGATCTATCCATCCATATATCCCCTCCATGCATAATTACTAATAGCTACTCGATGCATGAAGTTGCGTACTGGACTCTGCCAAAGTGTGGGAATTATAACAGTCCTAAAATGCCAGTTCGATCCAGTCCAACTACCCACTAATGCAGTTGACTGATTGTTTCTCCAAGTTGGTTAACCACTATGTTATGCATAAACACTTTGGGTGCAAGTTCTGGGTACTTAGTGTCATCCGAGACATCATGGTTGGAATACTTAATCTTCCCCATGTGACCCAGTAACTACAGTTCTACCTGTACTCCCTCCGATATGCGTGGTAGCACAATTTCTATTGTCAGTTTCTTATGAGGTGAGCTCAGTATCAGAATTTTATCGTCCTTCTGTGGTGCTTGGTACGAAGTTCGAGCAATCCCTATTTGTTTCCCTATAATCCATTCTTGCCAATACGAGGTAGCTCCCACAATCTCTTTTGTCTATTGATCAAGGCTGGGTACCTGCGGCTCGTCAGATTTCCCTTCTGATCCTTGATTCTGTGTTGTTCCCTTGCCTTCCATGGTTGGTTTGGTGCTTTCTAGTAGCACTTCCTGTTGAGGTTCCACTTCTTCATTCGGAGGTTCCTGTGGTTCTTCTTGCATATCCTCTTTCAGTTCCTCTGTTTTTGTCCATGGAGTCTCTTCCAGTATCGGTGTAGGGCTCACCGGTGGCATCTCGTAGGATGGGATATCATCGATATCGACGATCTCCAGTTGTTGTTGCTCATTTTATTCCAATGGTCCTTGTGACCTAGTTTGAACTCTGGTCAACTTGGCCGTCGAGCCTGGTTCAACGCACTTCAGTGGTGCCATAGTGGTGAGTATCGAGATTCTTTTGTCTGTAGAGGCCTGGGATATCGCTTTGTTCGTTCGATCTATTGTTTCTCTCTCTATGTTCTTCTTTCGCGAATAGACAAGTTGCTTTCGTGCTCGCATGTTGTATGGGCTTTTCTTGAGGCTTATTGAATATGATTCCTCCATGATGTGATTGATGCACCATAACTATGGATTCAATGCATGCGCAGTAGTTTCATACTTTCCCTTACGCTTCTCTAGTCATTTCTAGGTGGCATGTTTAATGTGACATTCCATCAGTCCTTGCCGTGCCTTAATTCTGCTTTGTGCTATCCTATCATCCTGATTTTGCCAACTTTACATTTCCCACTCATTTGTATTAGGTGTGTGACCATTACTCTTTCCTTTATTGCATCTATTTTTTGAGCTTCCTGTGGTTTTTCTTCTTATTTTTTATGGCTTTTTGGTTTTTTCTCTGGTTTTGTTTTTTTTTTAACTGCACAATGGGTGGCTGATTGTCCATGTACAGCTTCAGTCAGCTCCCATTGATAATTCCTAGGAGGTCTGTACCTTCTATATCTATTAGTTGTATAGCTCCATTTTCTGTTATAGATTTGACCTCGTGTGGTCCTAACCAATGCATTCTCATCTTTCCTGGGTGCTGAAACGATTTGTTGTCATAGAGAAATACTAGATCTCCTTCCATGAAAGTCTTCTTCTTAATGTGTCGATTGTGCCATGATTTTTCTCTGGCCTTCTGCACTTTTTGATGGAATCTTGCAGGGACTTGGTCTTCCTCCATTGCTAACAGCGGATGCAACCTTTATTGTATCACATTGTGTTCTATCATTTGTGTGATAGATGCTACATGTAAGATGGGTATTAACAATTCCAATGGTACTACTACTTCTTGGTCATAGGTGAGATTGAATGGTGTGTGCCCTGTTAACTTCTTAAATATCATCATATACACCCATAATACTATTGGTACTTTAAGGTCCCAGTCATCTCTGTTGATGTTACAGATCTTTGTCAATGTGTTCTCTAGAACTTTGTTGAAGGCTTCTACTGTGTCATTCTCCTGTGGGTGATACGGTGTGATTTTCTGGTGGTGAAATTAAAATTCTTCGAGCATCGCATGGAGGGTGCTATTTATGAAATGCATGCCTTGATCACTCATCATAACTCTTTGGAACCCAAACCTAGTAATTACTTGTTCGAATAAAAAGTGTGCAGCAGTATCTGCGCTATAGTCCTTTACTGGTGCGGCTTCCACCCATCTTGTTATGTAGTCCTTCGTGGTGACGATGTATCTTTCCCCTAATATTTTGGCTGGTGGGTTAATAGGTCCCACAAAGTATATTTCCCATTTATCAAATGCATGTAGTGTCACTTGCGGTTGTAACGACATATCATCCCTTCTATTGGGTTTTCCTACCCTTTGACAGACATTGCATCCCTAATAGTATTCTTTAGAGTCCCTTTGGATCATTGGCCACCATAGTCCTGTGTGGAGTACCTTCTGCGTAGTAGCTTTTCATGCATAATGTCCTCCTGCTAATCCCTCATGGGATTCTGCTAGAATCCTTGGTCATTCATGCTCAAGCACGTACCTTCGTAAAATGTTATCTGTGCCCATTTTATATAGATCTCTTGCGATCAGTTGATAGTCGGCTACGCAAACTACCAATTTCTTCTTATGCGCAGTGGTATACTCTTACGGTTCGGTACCTATGCTCAAATACTAAATGATCTCTATGAATCAGTCATCAATAATTTGTACCAAGAATAGATGTACATTCGGAAAGTTGTCTTCTAAGATTGTGGGTTCTTCTCTAATTGTGACCCATGATAGGTGGTCAGGGCCTGCATTTAGTTTCCTTGGTTTGATGATTACTTCGAAGTCAAATTCCTTGATTAACAGTAACCACCAGAAGATTCTCCCATGCAACATTGGCTTGTTGACTAGGTACTTTAGGGCTGAGTGATCTGTAAACATCTTAAAATGTTTTCCCAATAAGTAGTGTCAGAACTTCTGAAGTGCATAAACCATATCTAGGCCTTCTCTTTCCATTGTGTTATAGTTCTATTTTGACTCGGATATTTTTCTTCTTGCAAATTCTATCGGGTGATCCAAGTTTCTTGCTCCTGGTTGTGCTAAGATAGCTCCCAGTGCTATCACTAACACATCTACATGCACATGGAATGCCTTTCCCTAGTTTGGAAATACTAATATCAGTGCAGTGATCATATTTTCCTTCAGGGTATCTAGACCGTGTTGACATTGGTCATTCCATTGGTACTTTCTATACTTCCTTAGCAATTTTTCCATTGGTGTTGTGATCTACGCATATCCTTTGATAAATTTTTGATAGTATCCTATGTGTCCTAACGTTGCTCGTAACTGACAGACTATTTTTAGTGCTAGTAAATTAAAAATGACGACGACCTTTTCTGAATCAACTAGTAAACCTTGTTTGCATACTATATGGCCCAATCATATCCCAAACAATGTTCCAAATATGCATTTCTTTATGTTAAGTGATATTTGACACCATCTGCATCGTTCTAGCATCAAGCGTAAGACTTCTACATGGTCTTTCAACAGACTATAGACTGTCCAGTCTTCCAGATATACTTCGAGAAACTAGTGGATGAATTCTTTAAATGCAGCGATAACCACTTTGGAGAAGATTGTTGGTTCATTCTTCAGTCCAAAGGGTATGACTGTATATTGGTAGTATCCCCATTCTATCATGAATGTGGTCTTGTATCTATCCTCCTGTGCTATCTTAATCTAATGGTAACTTGAGAATCCATCAGTGAATGAGTACGCTTAATGTCCCCCCACATTCTCTAGCACTTCATCTATGAACGATGTAGGGAATGGGTCGCGTAGGCATGCATCATTCAACTTCCTTAAGTCGACGCATATCCCGATCCCTCTTCCTTGCTTCGTGTCCTATACGACCATCGGGCTTATCCACTCTAATTCCTCGACTGGTTTGATTATGCTAGCTTCAAGCATTCGGTCAATATCCTCTTTAACTTTCTGTTTATATATAGGGTTCAGTCTATATGGTCATTGTATAGTCAGTATCACTTTGGGCGTGAGAGGTATTTTCATTTCTCCCAGTTCACCTTCTATACCTTTCATCTCTTTAAATGTTGTAGGAAATAAGTAGCAGTATTCGCACAATAGTTCTATAATACTTTATATTGTTGGGTCATCCCAGTAGTCTCCAATGTTGGCCATTTTGGGATGTTCCACTGTACCGATGTTAAATTTATTTACGTTGATTGGCATGGAAATAACTTTAGATTCCACTTGTGGTCCCTTCACGTCTCTGTCGCCTTCTTCTTCTGT
This sequence comes from Picea engelmannii, assembly GCA_009831015.1. Lineage (NCBI taxonomy): Eukaryota > Viridiplantae > Streptophyta > Pinopsida > Pinales > Pinaceae > Picea > Picea engelmannii. Next base: position 201,450 of record ML801790.1, read on the forward strand.
AATCCGAATGTCGTGTGGGTTCTCTTCGTTCAGTATGTCCTCCTGTACTTGGTAACATGACAGTAGTTCCTTTACTTAATGTTTATTTCACTGTTGCTCTTCAGTAATAAGTTCTACTTCTGGATCCTCAATGAATATGACTCCTCTAATTCATTTCAGAGCTGTGTCTATGTTGGGGTTCTCATGCTCGAATGAGAAAGAGGTGGTAAAGTTTTGTTGCAAAGTCACCCATGTTGTATTTCCTTTGCATAGTTCTTGAACTGTATACCAGTTCACTGGTATGCCTTCTAATGTATGAATAAAGTGGTGAGGCCATTCCTCAGGTGGTGTCAATTTCCACAGTGTTTCGCACTCCCTCAAGTGTTTCACTGGTGTCCTAAATCCTTCGTATTTCTGCTATTTGTTGTTTTTCAATACTGTGTCGAACCTTATGCGAAGCAGCCTTTTACATTGGTACTAGTTTGTGATGGTATCCTTGTGTGTGCCCCACCATCTGGTGGGTGTGACCTTGAGTGCTAAGTCCAGTGCTAGTAGCCTCTGGTTTTCTGATACTTCATCTTCATATTCTATCAAGAATGTTTCCATGTCATTAAGCCCATGGAAACTGGGTGGTTCTGCGATTTCTATGCCTATCCATCGCACTGCACGATCTATTCTTGCACATATTCTCGTGGATACTTCATGTGGTCTCTACTACCAATTTTCTAACTCGATGTTTGAATCTGTAGCGCATGACATAATATTGTGCCAGTTGAGTACCACGTTTGTAGTTGGGTTTACATAATCCTCCTCGTGCATAGTTGTCTTGTATAACTATTCGATTTCCTCTAAGTCTAGGCAAGTGAGTTCTACGAACTTTTCCCCTTCTAATGGATCTAGTGGTGCTATAACCCTGTAATCTCTAGATTGAAATGTCATCTTTCTTGTCTTCAAATTAATTATGGTCTAGTTTCCAAATGCCCAGTCCAAACTGAGTAGTGTCAGGTATGGTGTTGTGCTATCTACTATTTCGATGACTTCAAAATATGCTTTGGTGCACACATCATTGATATCTACCATTATTCCCTTCAGCCTCCCGATTGGTAGGACTCTATGCTATTTTTCTAGTTTTAATTGGACATTCGAATATCCCAAGGTTGGTTCTCCCATGCATTGCCAGGTTTTCTTGGGTAGTACATTTATTTCAGATCCTAGGTCTAGTATGATATCTCCCATATTGAAATCCCCAATGTTGGCATTCAATCTGAATTCCCTACTTGTTCTTCTCCTTGTGTGTGGGTGATTAACATTTTTTGGTTCTAGATTTTGTTCTGTCTCATTGCTACATTTCTATAAGATGTTTTGCAATATTTTCATAGATGAAGGATCACTTAGTATTTTGATGCATGACTGCAAAAAGTATTGGATAGTACTTACTTGTCCCTTAAGTGGCAGTCCTTTGGTATGATCCAATGATGGCGACATTTTGTATTCTGGGGATTTGTGGGTTGTTTCATAGTAGAAGTCGACATTGTGTCCTTCTTCTGAAATTCCTATCTAGCTTCCTTAAAAGTCCCCTTTTATTTGGGCACATCGAAGTGCTTCCTTGGTTCAATATTCTTTCTTACCCACTGGTTCTGTGCAGGTTCTTGTCGAACTATTTCATTTCCTGTCTTCGTTCCTCCTCTGGTGACTATGTTGATATTTCATCCATCCTCCCTTGTTTCAGTTGAAATCCATTAAAAATTCTGATTGTTCTGGTTCCTTTTTTCCTGGATCTTTACTAACAGTGTCGAGCATTCCTCTGTCCCATGATTCGATGCACACCAGTACATACAAGTTGTTGGTGGCAATGGGTATTCCCTTGCATAATGTCCCGATTGCTGACAATTGTGACACATGACTGGTCCTCAACCACATTCGAAGCCTCCTCTGGCTCGTCCTCATCCTCGATATCCTGCTCTGTCCCGTCTCGGTGCATTATATGGTGGTGCCTGGTTGTACTGTGTGGTATTATACTGGGGATGCACTGGGTTGTACTATGGTTGCGTCTTGTTGTATGGTTGTTGTGCAGTGTTGTACTATTGTTGTGCAGTATTGTATGGAGTTGGGGCTTGATTGAACTATGGCGTTGCTTTCCCAGTCATCATTTCGACATGTACCCTGTAGGCATCTGATGTTCTCTCTCGCATCAACTCCATACTTCTACAATATTTTTCGTCATGGCCTATGGACTTACAAAAAGTGCAATAAGGATTCTTGGGAACTGTTTGGTACTTCTGTATCATTGTGCAGTGAGAAGGGTCGTGACCCAGTTTCTTTCATATTTCGCACCATAGTCCTCCCTGTGGGAGTGGGTTTGGTATGACTGTTTCCATATACTGCACGAATGTTGGACATTCGTTCTTATGGTGTCCTTCTATACTACATGTGGTGCACCAAACAACTTCTTGTTTGTCCTTGTTCTTATTCTGATTCAACTAAAATGTGAGGTTCTTCAAATCCTCCTTCAATTCTTCAATGGTCAGGTCCATCTGTTGGTACTGGTTCTCTTCCAGTTGCAAGGCTTCTTGTAGCACCTCAGCCTGCGACTGAAACTTTTGTTGTCTTAAGGGATATTTTAAATGTGGGAGTAGTGAGTTGACAAACAAATGTCGGTGTTGCATCTCGGTCATAAGGTATTTTAACTTTCCCTTCAATCTCTTAAATATTTTTTCAATCTCCCATATGGACTCTCCTGGCTTCTGTCAAATCTCAATCATTTCATTCATGTACTAGTCCTCTGAGCTCATCTTCTAGAACTCATTGATTAGTATCTTCTTGATTTCTGCTAGTGTCCTCGTTGTCCCAGGAGCACTTTTTGTGTCTAGACTCATGTACCAGTCTAGTTTGTGGTCTCTTATCATGATCTCTAGCTGTGCAAGTTTGGTATCTTCATTTGTGATCTTTTTTTCCTCCCAAATATTAGCACAAATGAACAAATGCTTCTCTGGTTCTTCTGCTTCTTCTCCTCAGAATTCTGGTAATCTAATCGTGGGGTCATGTCCTGCCATTCTAAATACTGAATTTCTACCTTCGCTGCGCTGTGTAGATACTTGACTCGTACTGCCTGAACTGGCTCCTCCAGTTGTTGCTCCTGTGGTAGATCTGCTTCTCGCTATCGGACTTCCTTTGAACTTTGGTTGTCTAAACGATGATGTTCTCTTTGGTGTATTAGTCGCACATGGGTTTATGGGTTCCACACTGACATTAATATGAAAAGGATGGCTATCTTCTGCTCCTATTCTTAGGCCACTTATTTTCCTCTCATAGGTTGCATGCAAGATTTCGTCAATCTGCTCCATAGCCCAGAGGTCCTCTACCTCTTCTTCGTCGCTTTCCAAGCCCTCCCTCATGGATATGGATCTCTTCTTGGTATTCACCTTATATTGGTAGGGTACTCTGCTAAGCGTCATTCTAGGTGACGCCAATATCCACTTAAGTTGGTCATCATCCATCAAGATCGGGTCCAAGAATTCCTCCTCCTTCTTTCCTTTATCCGCTCCTTCCCCCATTTATCCTTCCCTATGTCAGTGCTTCCCCTCTTCCCCCATGCACGTAGGGAAGTTTAGTTGTATGCTTCCATCGTTGTTACACCTTTTTTATATAGCAGTATTTTAATCGAAGTATACAGTTATCGAATGTACCTTCCGCGAGTTTCGTGTAGAAATTCCTGCTTTGTCGCATTGTATGACTTTGTTGTGTCAACTACAAATTCTATGATGAAGCCTGCCACAATACTATCAAGCCAAAGTTCTACTGTGCGGGTGAATTTGTTGTTCACTTGTTGTAACTGGTCAATCTGTATTGGGGTTCAATCTAGCTGTCAGATCCAGTTCATCGCGTGGTTATCTTTCAACCTTAGTATAAACTCTTGCAATAGGTGAGGAAAATCACAGAAAAAGACTTCGTGTAAATCCATAAAAACGTATCTATCTAGATATTTGTGAGGCGTCATGCTAAGGGTTTCTATTATATTTCTGGGAAAACTCTAGCTCTTTAGTTCTCAACCAGCCTTCGATTTCCTCTTTCGTGGGGTTCCATAGTCTCAAAATTCCCTTCTACTGACTCAACAATCTTCTAGTTTTTCTCATTTTTGTCCACAGGTGTTCTATCCCATCTACTCAGTCCTTTCTTGTTCCTCTTATAACATAAATGAAACCATTTGTTGGTTCTTTAACCTATCGGAAAAATCTGAGCTACTGACCTGGGGTTCGTATCTTTCATGGTACCAACAAAGCCTAAAACTATCAGCCCTTCTGGTGAACCAGAAGGCAACGTGGCACACAGAATGCACTGCGCAGTCTAAGCTGAGATAGCTTTTATGGGTGGTTGTAAGACTCAACTGTTTACAACCTAGGATTGAGTAGGAGATAGAGAGTATGCATTATGAGACACTACTTATTAATTGTATTACAAATTACTATTATCTGACCTTCAAAATTCAATAGCGTAACAGAAATGAACTAAACAGAATAACAATTCATTCATTCATTGCATTTAGCATTTAACTAACAAAATAAAATAGAGATATGCATGTCTTCATCACATTACATAGGTATTACCGTGGTTCACCCCCTCCCAGGGCTACGTCCACAAATATTTGGCTCTTGTCTCTCTTATTATGATAGTTCTGCAATTCGCATGCCTCGCGCTTACAATTCTTCTTAGATCGGCAAGATCTCTATGAGGCGAACTAGATCACACCAGGATCCTCAGCCTGTGATCTAGTCCTTGAGGTCTACCTCCCTCTTATCTCTCTCATTCCAAGTAGTTCTCTTATCAAAATATTACATAAATTGAAGCTCAAACTATGCAAAATGTCCAAACTTTTGAATCTATGAACTCTGAACCTTCAAACCAACCTTTCTTTGATACCTTCTTTTCTATATTTATATCTATCGAGCTATTCAACCATTTACACAAAAAATCTTACCAAAAACCCTAACTTTCCTATCATTAGGTCTTCCTTCTCTGCATGCATTCGCTGCTTCCTTCTAGTTGTCACCTCCTTCTTGCATGTGCATGTGTTGTTCTTCTTGCTAGTTGTCACTTTCCTCCTGCATGCTTTCTTTCCCAGAATTTCTCTTCCAACTGTCATTCTTCTTAGTGCATTCCTTCTTTCCCAATATTTCTCTTCTAGCTTTCATTCTTCTTCGTGCATGCCTTCTTTCCCACGATTTCTCTTCTAGCTGTCATTCTTCTGCGTGCATGCATTCTTTCCCATTTCGGCCTGCTACCAATAGGGTCCAACCTGGAGGAAGGGGACACTCATCAGGAGAGTCCTCTAGAAAGGAATCTGAAAACTCCAAAGGATCTTCTAGTAGTAGGGACAACTCACACTCTCAGAGGAAAGGAAAGAAACATAAGCATTCAAAAACCCGAGGTCCTGAAGATTTCAAGAAATCCAAACCACCCTCTTTCGACGGAGATATTAATAAAGGAGAATAGGCGGTAGCTTGGCTCCTTGGTTTAAAGAAGTATTTTAGAGTCCATGACTACTCTAAAAACTTGAAGGCTCAAATATCCATCTTCAACCTTAATGGAAAATCTTCCATATGGTGGGAATACCTTAGGAATGTGAAAGGCATCCATGAGAATTTTCATGGAAATAGTTTGAGAAATACTTCAGGAAGTAGTATATGTCAAAAAAATACATGGATGGGAAAACCAAGGAATTTTATGAACTCCAACTAGGGCAACTCACCATAGAGGAATTTGTCAATAAATTCCTTGAACTACTGAGGTATGTACCCTACATAAAATATGAAAAAGAAAAAATGTAGTGGTTCATTAGTGGGTTACCTTAGACCTATCAGGATAGGATTGAGTTTGACGAACCAAGGACCTTAGAAGAAGCTATATGGAAGGCGAGGTATTTTTATGAGCATTTTGAGAGCAAGACAAGACCTAACGAGGACTAGAAGAAGAAGAGTAGTGCAGGATTCCAGAAGAAAAGGTTTAACTCCTCAATATTTAAGAACTATGGAAAATATTCTAGGGGGAGCCTTCCTGCTAGAAGTGTATATCAAAAAAAAATCCCCTCTCAAAGTGTAAATAAACCCTTTTAGACAATCCCAACAAAAAATGATAACCTAAATAAGGAACCCTTAAAATATTGGGGTTGTGGAGAAAATCATAGATTGAGGGACTGTCCACATAGACAAAAAAATAGTAAGGGGGTCTACAATATCCAAGAAGCTACAGTCATCAATGATGTGGCTAGGAGCATGCCATGAATCTATGCATCCCTAGACAATAATCAAGTCGACCACCAAGCTTCAGTAGTGGAGATGGAAGGTATGATCGCCAACCATCCAATTTCTATTTTAATTGACCCAAGTTCTAATTTGATTTATGTAGCCCCTCAGACTGCCAATAAGTGTAAACTGTAACCAATTAGACATGTTAAACCATGGTTGGTACAACAAGCCACTGGGACCAAAAGAAAGGTGGCAGAGGCCATACCAGTGTGCCAATTCATCATGGGTGGATTTCCACCCAAGTGAACCTTAACATACTTCCTCTGGGATCTTATGACCTTTTGATTGGAATAGATTAGTTGGCTTCTTATAAAAATACAATGGACTATTATCATAAAACATTATAATGTGTAAACAAAAAAGGGAGAAAGATGACCCTCCAATGGATTTAGAAACCTGTCTCAATGAGACAAATATCCACCCTTCAAATGAAGAAGTATTGCAGAAAAGGGTGTTCCTTATATGCAATACAGGTGTTGGAATCCGTTGAGGACAAAAAACCAAACCTAGAGGACCACTCCATATTAAAATAATACAAGGACGTATTCCTAGAAGAAGTACCAGGTCTACCTCCGAGATGGGATATTGACTTCTCGATAGAACTTACACCGGGAGTGGTACCCACATCTAGAACTCCATATAGAATGAGCACGCCAGAGTTGGTTGATCTCAAGCTACAGCTAAAGGAGATGATGAACAAAGGCTACATCTGACTGAATGTATCTCCATGGGGATGCATGTCCTTTTCGTGAAAAATAAATATGGCGCACTCCGACTATGCATAGATTACAGACAACTTAATAAGGCAACCATAAAGAACATGTACCCCTTACCAAGAATCGACGACTTGTTTGACCAATTGGGAGGTGCATGCATATTTTTGAATATTGACCTAAGGTCTGGATACCATCAAGTCCGGATTAAGCATGAAGACATCCACAAAACATCCTTCAGGATGAGGTATGGTCACTATGAATTCCTGGTGGTGTCATTTGGGTTAACCAATGCCCCCACCACTTTTATGTGCTTGATCAATAATGTACTTAACAAATTCCTGGACAAATTTGTGTTGGTTTTCATTGATGATATCCTAATCTAATCCAATAATAGGGAAGATCACGAAGAACATGTTGGACTCATACTTCAAGTACTAAGAGAGCATCAACTCTACGCTAAGTTTATCAAGTGTGATTTCTTTCAGAAAAAAGTCCATTACTTAGGCCATGTCATATCTAATGAAGGGGTGGAAGTAGACCCCAACAAGACCAAATCCATTATGGAATGGCCTACCTTGAAATATGTATATGATATTAGGTCCTTCATGGGCTTAGCAGGATACTATAGAAGGTTCATAAAAGGATTTTCCAAGATTGGATGTCCAATCACTGCCCTTCAAAACAAGGGGATCAAATTCATTTGGACATCAAAATGTGGAGAAGGATTTCAGGAACTGAAATACCTCCTGACCCATACATCCATGTTAAAGATCGTAGACCCAAATAATGATTTCCTTATGTGTAGAGATGTTTGGAAGGAAGGACTCGGAGGAGTCCTTACGCAAGAGGGACGTGTAATTTGCTACATGTCCAGAAAATTAAATAAGAATGAATTCAATTATGTGACCCATGACCTAGAATTGGCTTCCATAGTACATGCTTTGAAAATGTGGAGGCACAACCTCCTGGGAAGGAGATTTGTGCTTATGACAAACCATTGTGGATTGAGGCACCTGTTTGATCAACCAAAGCTCAATGTTAGGCAGGCTATGTGGAGGGATCTTCTTAGTGAGTTTGATTTCAAAATTAAACACATCAAAGGAAAGGAAAATAGGGTGGTTGATGCCCTTATCATAAGTATAAAAACGATTCATATGGAAGCAGTAAGCACTTGTGAAATAGATGTTGGGGAAAGAGTTAGAAATGCACAAGAGACATATGCATTCTTCAAGACCGTGACCTCATACCTAAGACAAGAGCCTATAGGGCTGAAGTATGAAGGCTACCAGATGCTCGAGTGAGGGCTGTTGAATTACATAAATAGATTGTATATTCCCAAATGTGACGACTTGAAGAAGTTCATAATGGATGAACTACATAAGAAACCATATACTAGTCACCCAGGATATCAGAAGATGATCACGGCTACTAGGAAACAATTATATTGGCCTGGGTTGAAGAAAGACATAGCTAACTACCTAACTAAGTGCCTAGGATGCCAGCAAGTTAAGGCAGAGCACCGACATCCAACATGATTATTACAGCTCCTATCGATCCCATAATGGAAATGGGAAACCATCTCCATGGATTTCATCATCGGGTTATCAAAGTCGACCAAGAAAAATGATGCCATCATGGTCATGGTGGACAAATTGAGTAAGTTTGCTCATTTCATTCATGTCAAATCAACTTGCAAGGCCATAGATATTGCCAACATCTTCATGAAGAAGATATTTAGACTGCATGGCATGCCCAAGGAAATTGTATATGACCATGATAAAAAGTTTTCTTTGAACTTTTGGAAATCCCTAATGGTTGGTTTGGAGACGGAGTTATTATTTAGCACAACTTGTCACCCCCAAACTGATGGACAGATAGAAAGAGTGAACCAAATAGTAGAAGACATGCTAAGGATGCATGTAATGCATCATCCTAAGAAGTGAAAATCCTACCTACCATTGGTAGAGTTTGCCTGCAACAACGATTATCAAGAATACTTGAAGATGAGCCCTTTCGAAGTCCTCTATGGTAGATAGTGCAAGATTCCAATCAGCTGGAGAAATCCAGTGGACAGAATTACAATCAGACTCGAAATGATGAAAGAAATGGAACCACAAGTGGTTCAGATAAGACAAAATCTGAATATTTCTCAGGATAGACAGAAACGTTATGCCGATAGAAAGAGAACTCCCAGAAAGTTCAAGACTAGAGACCATGTTTATCTCAGAGTTAAACCCAGGAAGAGTTCCCTGAAAATGGAAGCCTCTGCCAAGTTGGCACATCGGTATTGTGGACCCTTTGAAGTCTTAGATAGAGTGGGGCCTGTAGCCTATAGGCTAGCACTTCCTCCCACAGTAAAGGCACATAATGTTTTTCATGTTTCATTACTGAAGAAATGTGTACATGATGCTAATCATATAATTGACAGGTCTATGATCCAGGTGGAGTCAAAGGGAGAATTCCTGCCAGAAACCCAATGCATATTAGACAAGAAGGAAACCTCACTCAGGAACTGAACCATTGCATAGTTCAAGGTGCAATGGAAACACTTTGGCCTAGATGAGGCTACGTGGGAAATGGAAGATGCCATGAGACAGGCATATCCTATTTTGTTTACTTATGTACATACATATCATGTTTATAGATAGAACATCGAGGACGGTAATTCCTTTAAGGGGGAGGGAATTGTAAAACCCTGTTTCCCCCAGTCTATAAGTATAACTATATAGGTCGAGGAACTATGGAAAACTTAAAAGTGTGAATGTTTGATTTGTTGGACCTTGTGTAGAAAGTCAATGAATATAAATCCTGTTATTTTAATTGATAATGGAAATGTGTTGCATAACTGCTAAGAAGGGGATGTGCTAAGAAAGACCATGATTGTTAATGAAAAGGTGGTGGAGGGGACCTAGAATGGTTGTATTAACCTCCACCAAACCAATACTATGTTGGTTTTAATTGGTCAAGATCAAAACAACCCTCTAACCCGAAATGAATTACTGTCGGGTTGGTAGGTTGGAAGACCTACTCAAGAGTTAATGAGGGAATGGGGAAGACCGCCCATTTGTAAGGCTTCCAGACCTAACCATGGACTGGGGATTCAAGCTACACAAAATCTTGCTAAGGAAGGCAAGAAAGGAAGAGTGGTGGTGGATAGAGGGAAACTTGCAAAGAATGCAGAGACAAGAGTGGAAAGTCTCGGGTCCAAGGAGGGATTGAAAGATAAAAGTGAGTTGTGATCACATGGGATAGAGACTGAGTCAGGAGAAGGAGAGTAACCTTCATCCTCGTCTATTCTTTTATAAGGAGAAGGAGAGTAACCTTCGTCCTCGTCTATTCCTGTATAAGGAGAAGGAGAGTAACCTTCATCCCTAACTTTCATTGAGCTGGAAGTGAGAGATTGAATCTCAAAGCATCATGGCCTAAGACCGGGGGTGGCCAGTGATAAATCCATCGGGAGTGACTGAGACTATGGTTGGGCAGAAATGAGCACCCCTCTCAGTAGTCACACTGCACCTTATGGTTCTTATAAGTGTTTTTTTGCCTTGTGATTTGAATTGGAAATAACGAATTGCATGCTTGTATTTTATATTCCAAAAATGACCCCTGTACTGAATGATTAAGTTAGAAGTATGTGTTTGTTCCTTGAGAACTTTAATATCTTCTTGATTTCCTTATGCACTAGTTTAATCCCTTGGAAGCACCTCCTAGAGAACTTCATCACCGTCCTAGAGTCACGTGAGTACTTCCTGATTTGGCAGAGGTTGAACCCCGGAGTCACTGTGAGGACAGAGTCCCATAAGCTCATGAGAGGTAGTATGTGTATGCACAGACCCTCTGTGAGCTAAGCATAGACCAAGAACCACTTAGGTTCTAGACTTGATGAAGGAGTGCAAGAGGTGTGCATAAGACCCTTTTAAGTGTCAAATCCAGGAGAAAGAGCACAACGCTCTTAAGTCCTTCATAACTGATGAAGTTGAGGAAGGGTAGAGAGATTTAAGTATCGAAAAGGAATACCGTTTCATTTGGGAGATGAATGGACGATATTCATTCGGGAGGATCCAGGCTCTGTCATGATCGTTAGATTTGAAGAAGGAGACCAGGCGTTAATGCCTCGACCACTTCAATCTTCACAAGTTTTCACATCGCGAGATTCACATGTTAGCGCGGTCAAGTCTTCCGAAATCCGATGACACGAAATAACTTGGACCGTAGATGTAAGGATATATCAGGACCCTCCTTGACTATTGGATTTGGTGCTCCGAAATATCGACATTTCAAAATTCGGGAATGTGGAGGAAGTGGTGACTTAGAGGTCGTAAGTCGCGAGATCCCAACATCATCGGAACCATCCATTAGAAGGGACATGTGGTGAGAGATCATTGTTTCGCTGACTCGCAGGAGGAAAAATTCAAAGGGGAAAATGGTGAGAATGCGTGAGGCCCAAGTTCATGATTTGACAGTGTCCTTCAGATCTAGAGGAGCGGGAACCGTTGATTCGGTGCTCTGAAATATCAATATTTCAGGAGTCAGGAGAATGGAGGTCAATCATATCGGGAGTTTCGATACGCGAAATCCCGACGTGATCTGGACTATCATATCGTGGAAGAATCGGTACCATTGATATGTGGTGAGGATATATCGGCATTTTGGATATTGCGAGAAGGGAGGTGAGTGACCCTCCAACTTCGCGAAATGCGAAATCCTAATAAGTGCTTGAATTTGAGCCCCGGGTCACAGCTGGTGGTCATATGAAGGAGGAGCTAGCAAGGGTTAGGTCCCTGTCCTGAGATCAAATATCGGGAGAGTTAAGGTGACTCCCACACGAGGACCCGATATGTGATTTCACGACATGCCTTTTAGTAAGGATTGTGGTCGTGGGTAGTGGTCACGTGGAGGGGGCTTGTGCTTGGTGCTAGTTCGCACAGGTGAAGTCTCGCAAATATTCGAATTTTGAAGGTCCATTGATCAGGATTAGAGACCATGGATGGAGGATTCAACTAATTGAGGAAAAATATTTTTTTCTATTTATTCCCCGTCGTGGGTGTGTTACATATACATACCCTACCCCCCTCTGGATTTGAACTTGTGACTTGTTAGGAGGAAACACATGTTCTTAACCATTAGGCCCACTCAGGATGTATATATCATTAATGTGTCATTTAAATAATACATTAATCTATTATAAATACATTAATGTGTTTATCTCATAATGTGTTATAAATGTATTTTTATTTTATCCATGCATTATTAATACTTTATTAATGTATATATGTTTTATTAAACTATTAATAATTAACTAATTGTAATAATTTAGCAATCTATTAGTTTATAATATATTAATTTATACATTTATTAATAGATTCCAATCTTAAGATATTTATTAAATTACATGTTAGATTAATACATTATATTATATATTAATATATTGATAATTTATTTATGCATTGCATTAAGGTATTAATTAATTAATACATTACTAATGTTTTCTTACTTTATTTATATTTTTTTGCATTATTAATGTATTATTTTAATAATGTTTTTATTTTGTTATTACTTTCTTATTATTATATGTAATATTTTATTATTATTATTATTATTAAATTTTATTTTTCTTAAATTAATTTATAATCTATAAATATATTTTTCCATTATTAATGTATTATTTTAATAATATCTTTATTCTTTATTTTGTTATTACTTATTTTATTTCTCTATATTATTTTCTAATTTATAAATAATTGTCATTTATTTAATATTTATTTTACTCTTGATAATCAATTGATAATTAATAATTTAATTATTATTAATTAATAAATATTAATATACAATTTTTAATTAATTATTTTTTAATAATTAAATAATAATTATTTCTAATTTCCAATAATTAATTAATTAATTTTTAATAATTTAGTAATTTCTAATTACTTAATTTTTAATAATTTATTAAAAAAATTATTACTAATTTATTTATTATCATTATTATTACATTATTTAATTAATAAGAATATCAACTAAATTATTAATTATTTGATTTTAAATAATAATTAAGTAATTATTAAATAATACTTAATTATTACATTTAAAATGTATAAATATTTTCATGGTTGTGCTCATGTATGCCGGCCCTCAATTAGCAACAACTAGCCACACCATTAATTATAAAAGGTGGAGAATGGTGTCCATGAAAGTATATCAACCACTTTTTGCATAAATGTGGTTGTTTCTATTTATAACTCATTTTGTTAATCTATTAATTATTCTTAATCATATTTGTATATAATTATCCTATCAAAATTAATTACAATATGTAAGATTCTGTATGTAAGTAGGTTACTTTTATAAGAATGTCTATTATAAATTATTTTAAATTTATAATCATATTATAATAATTATTAAAGTATAATTAAATTTTGGATATGATTATTAGAGACACAATCATAATTTATATTATAATTGTTAAATTATAAAAGCAAGCCTTATTATAATAATGGAATTATAATTAGAGGATAATTTAGAATTATGGAATTATATTTT
>ML801790.1:216495-236909 GCA_009831015.1 Picea engelmannii
ATATATTAACTATGCATTATTCCAAATATTATTAGATAGTAAGTTGTAATGCCTATGTAATATGTAAAGGATTATGCAAGTTATATATATATATTAGTAACTACAACTATTGAATACATATATAATTTATATTAAAACGGTTAATACATAGTGGGGTGTTAAATTTTTGTCACATAGTGGAGTATTACATTTATCATTCACAAGTGTACTTCAAAGGATATATGCCATCATTGTATGACTAACTAATCAAGTTTTCAATACCATTCTTAAAGTGTTTGGGTGCTTCTTCAACTCATGGGTAGTTTCTACAAGGACACATGGAACCTACTAGGATTATCCTAGAGAATAACTAAAGGCTAAGGTAGGAAGGTTTCACTATCCTACCATCTAATGGAAGTGTGCGATGTGGATAAAGAAATGGGTACTATTAGATGTTTTTCTACAATTTTTGTTGCACCTTTTTATATGTGTTCTTTCATACCATCTATTAGTCTTAAATCATGCAGTCAAGATTGTTATGGGATTTAGAGCTCTTTTGATAAACAAGGAGTGAGCCAGATTTTGATAATATGTTATGTCAAATATATATGTTAGTTTAAAATAGTCCATCAAATTTCACAAAATACTCCACTATTCAATTAATGAGTGTATAATCATCTAATTTTTTTTTTTTATTTTTTTTTTTAGATGATCAATTTTGATTAACTATTAAATTTGATGTAATGAATAAGATCTTTGTTGATATTATCAAATTTGATAAGTTGATCTCTTCTCTATTTAAATAGATAACGAATACAACAAATGAGTTGGATTCATGGCTTTGATCCCCCATGTATTGAAACTATTGTTGAAGCGATTCATAATGAAGCTTTCAATCGTGTCTTCATCTCTTTATGCTTACTCTATATGCTCAATCTTTCATTTCAATAGTGCAATCTATTTTTGTAGTTAGGTTAAATATTTTCTTATAGTTGTAATGGATAGTTATTATTCCTTTAGTTTTAGGAGAACAATAAGAATCATAGTTATGAGTGAATCTCTTCTCTATTATTTATTTTTGGGGGGGATTTCCATTCAATCCAAAATCCAAGGTGTGATTAAACCATGTTTCTATTTGTTTCTTGTTTCTTGACTTGGTTCCTCAATGAGATTAACCATAGTATATTCTACCTTTTATGTTGGGAATTATCACTTAGAAGCTAATCTTATGGGATTTATTCATAGGAAATCCACCAAATTTCTCCATACTCACTCAAACCCTTGTTTGTAACCATTTGACTACACAGCCTGGATTGTAGGCATATATAATATGCATAGGTCTTCATAGATTCAATCAATTATTTGATAATGTGTTCTTGTATTTCATTGAGCTTGTTGAGTATCTAAAGGATCACACCTCATTGATCTTGTATTAGGGATATGTGAAGCCCCCCTTAAGCTAGAAAAAAAGCAACATAAAGAGAGAGCACTTTATTCGTCATGATAGTGGATAGACTCCTAAATGGCACCAAAGATGTCATGATTAGTGTGATGGGCTTAATGTTTTTCATTGATATTTTGAAAGTTAATACGCCCTATTAAAACATATTAATACAACAAAATATCTTAACGAACTCAAACTAATATATTATTACAAAACCATTAATTTACATACAAAAGTGTTCATGAACATACATAGTACACAACAAAGCCTAAGCATAATTTTATTGTTTTAATATGAGCATCACTAATCATTACAACCTTTGTTACCATACAACTAGTATCTTAACTATACTTGTAGTTCATTTTTTAAAGGCTTGCCATCATCTTCACTATTTGTGAACCCCTCCTTATTCAAGTATGTCCCAATTTTCTATAAACTTGTACATTTATTTCTCAAGTTTGATATTTCATTTTTTTTTTAACTTATATTAGTAAAACTCATAATAAACTTCACTATTAAACTAATTAGATGAACAAATTTATTAAAAAAATAATAAATAAAAAATGAGAATAAACAACATTTTCTTTTCACTAAACCTATATTAAAATAACTTTACTTAATTCCATAATTTAATACCTTTAAATACCTTATTAATTTAAAACATAATAAACATAACATCCCATCGTGAATAAAAAATTCAAAAGCCAAACTTACTCAGGTTAAGAAAATTACTTTTGTATTATGTATTCGAGGAACCATTATACTTTTCATATTTAAAATCCAGTTTTGTCAACGCTAGATCCATGGATGATTCTCTATGTGACTAATAATATTAAGAATAAGTCTAATCATGACCGTTTGGAAGCTTTTGTCAACCTGAGATCCCTGGACGATTCCTCAAGTGACTAAATAACAAATAAAATATTAAGTCTAGTAATGAAACTAGGCAGGGGATAAAAAAGCCAAATTCACTAAAGTCTTTCTTTTCAATTTACTTTAGTATGAAACCGATATAAATGCATATTTAATTCTTGTTGATTGATTGCATTAATATATTATATGTCATATTTCTGAACAATCATCCCTTTGGAATATTGGGTGGGTTCAAGATTAGGTCACTCTCATGAGACTCAAGCTTTGATGGTTTCTTGAATCTTCATAGTCTACGATGATGTATATGACATATACTTCTTTAGGTTTGGTTTTATATAAATTTTAGCATTGGATTTCTTCTAGGCTGGCCCGCGCACTGGACGGGCGACAGTCCATGTATTATGAAAGGTTTTGTTTAAAAAATAAAATAAAATAAAATGGTAAAGAGTGGATATAGATAGGGATCAGGATTGAATACCCTACTATGACCTTGTCAGCCTCCATCACCTTACCCAGTTGGCAGCAATAAATAAATAATCTCTCAGATGCAGAAAAATAAATCATCTCTCAAGCTGATAAGTGATCACTGCCCTTGGTTTAAACAATAAGCCAGGAAGGTTTTCTCTTTTTCTCTGCCTGCAATCATTTTTTCTCTTTTTCCCTGCCTGCAATCATTACTGGTTTTGATTGTTGATTTCTCTGACATACTTTCATTATTTCTGATGTCATCATGCAGTTAGACAGCAAAATGGATACAAAGAACGCAATGCGAAGACTCAAGTCTTTCAATAAACGCATCAGAGCTCTGTCTCCTATCCCGTATATTGCCAAAGCCTGGGAGTATTCTGTTCGAAGCATGACAGACTGTGTGGGGGTGGCTGACTACGCTGGATTAGTGACGGCCCACGGGGTGGCCATGACTCTCCCCATGTCCCACAGCTTCAATTCTTCTTCTTTCAGGGACCACGATAACAATTACAGAGAGCTCATAAGAGCTGCGTCTCAGAGGGAGAGAGCAACGACAACAAGAGCAAAGTTGTCCGATCATCAGCCCTTCCCACGGAGTTTCAGCACTCCTCTGGGTTATCGTTGTCATGATGTGGATAGAATTGAGGAAGATAGCCCTTGTTATTTCACTGAATCTTTCAGGAAAACTCATGTCGACGAAGATCTCTGGTTTCAACGGAGCCGAAGCTGTAGCAGTACTGTTCAGAACTTGCATCTCCATGGAACCAGAAATGTTAATGTTCTGTAGATTGATTGTGTATTTTGGTGTATTTTATTTAGTTGTTATTGGTGGGGTGTTTGTGTTTTCTCAATATCAAGAAGAAACATAGAAGAAGGAAGACTGAGCAAAGGAGACTCACAAATAGCTGCTCCCAGCAAAGAAGTAAACGTTTTGATTGGGAGTTGTCAAACAGTGTTGTTTGGTTTTTATGAAATATATGTTTTTCAATATTCCTTCAAGTCTTTGTAGAGAGGAACAACTCCTATCGTTTTTGTTTAGTGTACTCCAGTTTCTTTAAGAAACTGGTTACAAAATCACGAATATATCTCTTTTATTATATTTATATAGGGTAATTAGGTTATAAAGAAAAAGGCAGAGAGTTTACCTGCACTGGTGTAGATTCAATTCCAAGCATCTTCACAAAAATGAAAAAACACAAGTGACTGATTTGGAAAGGGCCCTTTGTCTTCTCTATTGTGGTTGTTATTTTTATCTCTGGAACAATTCCATGATAAATATGAACTAGCTCTTTTCAATGCCAGTAATTTCATAATGTAAGTTTTCCATGGCTTACTGAACAATTATATGATAATTATGAACTAGCTCTTCATAATGTAAGTTTGGCATGGTTCATGGAAGAGTAAAATAATTTATAAGCAAAATTACATGATAAATATGAATGATCTCTTTTTAATGCAATTGATTTCATAATGTAAGTTTATATGAATGATCTCTTTTCAATGCAATTAATTTCATAATGTAAGTTTACCATGGCTCCATGAAAGAATAAAATCATTTACTAAGCAAAATTGTTTGTGGTAAAGTTTTTCTGCATTTGTATTCTGTAATGCAAATATAAAATAGTTATTTCATGTTCTATTTAAAAGTAAAATAGTATAAATGATTTATTCTATGTACAAGCAAAATTATTTGTGGTAAAGGTTTTTTGTATTTATATTATGTATTGCAAATATAAAATAGTTATTTCATATTCTATTTAAAAGTAGTATAAATGATTTATTTTATGCATAATCAATGTGGGAAAGGAGATTTGTCAATTTCATGTTGGAAGATGATCGTTTATATAAGAAAAGTAAAAAAATACATTCAATATTAGGTTTTAATAATTTTAGTTTTGCAATATGTCTATATTGAAAGTCAAGATTAAAATGAAAGGTTTCTGCAAGATTAAAAACAAAAATTTGGAAGGATTAGCTTAATTGGTTGTCACACATATTGCTAAGCATTTGTTTAGTTCTATGTTAGTAGGTGCCTAGATCAAATCCCCTACATTAGATACATTATTTTATGCCAACATGTTTACTAAAATGTCATATAAAAGGTATCTTGTGGATCTCTCCATAATTTTCTTAGGAAAACAAAAGAAATAATAATAAAAACATACTAATACTAATTTAAAAACAAATTTGGAAAAATAAATATCATCTTGAAACAAAATAATATACTATGTTTTCTACTATGTAAAATATATATGAAAAATCCTAATTCAATAACGTTGTAAAATGATTCAATTAAGTTGTGTATTAATAAAATAAGTAATGACTTTTCTCTTTTATATAATTGAAATATAAAACCTAAAATTATAAATATTCAAGGTTCTTAAACATTAACCACTTTTTTAAAAAATAGATAATTATCTTAAAATAATCAAACAAATACAAATATAAAATTTTAACATAATGTTCCACTTACTTACATATATAAGATTTCCACATGATATTCAATAAATATATATATATATAACTTTTCTAAAACCTATAATCAATTATAGTATCAAAAGAATGGGTAATGGCCTTAGGATTTTATACTCATAATAAATTAAACTACCATGGAAACCTACTAAGAATTTAATAGAGAAAGTAAATATAGGAATCTTGATATCATTAGAACTATGTTGGAGACTCGTCTTCAAAATGTGCATCCATAGCTAGTTTTCCACAACACAAAATTCTAGAATGGATAAAAACAAAAAATAATATTAATTAGAAACAATTACATGATAAGTATGAACTAGTTCATAATGCAAGTTTCCCGTGACTTCCTAAACAAGTTTCCCGTGACTTCCTAAACAGTTATACAATTATATGATAATTGAACGAGCACTTTTCAATGCAGGTAATTTCATAATGTAACTTTACCATGGCTTCATAAAAGAATAAAATCATTTACGAAGCAAAATTACTTGTGGTAAAGTACTTTGCATTTGCATTATGTATTGTAAATATAAAATAATTATTTCATATTTCATTTAAAAGTAGTATACATGATTTATTTTATGTATAATCAATGTGGAAAAGGAGATTTGTCAATTTTATGTTTGAAGATGATCGTTTGTATAAGAAAATGTAGAAAAATATTTTCACTATTAAATTTTTTAATAATTTTAGTCTTGTAATATGGATAGAACTAAAGTCAAGATTGGATATGGGTATAAAACTTTAGGAACTTTCTAAGAAGAGTGTCAAAAAAATGTGAAATAAAAAATAGAAATATTTTGAGAGGATAACTAGAAGGGTTATTTTAATAGGTTGAATTATTCATGAAAGAAATGTTGTTGGTAAGACAACTATAGGTAAAGTATCTTTACTAGCTATCATTGTTATTGGTGGTTGAATCACTCTTCATCTAGATTATCTAATGAAAATGAAGGGTTCCTGTAAGATTAAAAACAAAAATTCGAAGGGGTTAGATCAATTGGTTGTCACACATGTTGCTAAAAATTTGTCTAATTCTATGTTAGTAGGTGTCGAAATAAAATCCCCTACATGAGATGCACTATTCTATGCCAACAAATTTATTAAAATGTAATCTAAATGAATATAGAAAAGTATCTTGAGGATCTCTACATAACTTTCTTAGGAAAAACAAATAATAATATCTTAAGAATATCAAAATATGAATTCATGAACAATAAAAAAACATGGTAATACTAATTAATTTCTTTTTTTGAAAAATATATATCATCTTAAAAATAATATCATATGTTTTCTACTCTGTAAAACATATATGGACACATTCCCCTCTTAATTCATTAACATTCCCCTCCTAATTCATTAACGTTGTAAAATGATTTAATGTAACTATAGAATTATATTATGTTTCATATTACCACATAATTTATAATATTATATTCTATTGTTTAAAAAATATATACATATGTACATTCAAATCACAACATAGGGAGTACATGGAGATAGGTGTGACCTTGTGTATTAATAAAATAAGTAACATGGTTTCCCTCTTTTTTACAATTTAAAATATAAAACCTAAAACTATAGATATTCAAGGTTCTCAAGTACTAATCACTGTTACATGGAGATATGTGTAACTTTGTGTATTAATAAAATAAGTAACATGACTTTTCTTTTACAATTTAAAATATAAAATTTAAAATTATAGATATTCAAGGTTCTCAAGTATTAGTCATTCTTTTTTAAAATAGATAAAAATAGATAATTGTCTTAAGATAATCAAGCAAATGCATATATAATATTTCTATATGATGTTCATAAATAATATCTCCATATGACGTTCGACTTATATATAGAGATTCTAAGGTTTATAACCAATCATAGTATCAAAATAATGGATGTTGGCCTTTGGATTGTATAATCATAATAAATTAAATTACCATGGAAACCTAAAAAGAATTTAAGAGAGTGAGTAAATATGGAAATCAATATCATTAGGACTATGTTGGAGATTCATCTTCACAATGTGCATCCATATCTAGTTTTTCACCACACAAAAATCTAGAATGAATCTAGAATGGATAAAAACACAAAGTAATATTAACTGGAAAAAGTTGGTAAATGAATCCTAAGTGTAAATCCCTCTTACATTGATCAAAATTTCATGTGTTGGTGTTTCTAATGGATTCTAAGATCACAGATTCCATTTACTATGAATGGAAATTTGGGTTAAAGGCTTGGATAATTGTGTTGGTGAGAGAGATGGCCAAAAGAGGGTAGTCATGTAGTGTATGTTTGAGAACTGAAATGGAGGAAAGAAAAAAATAGAATCTTGAATAAACCTATCAATGGATTCCTTTTTCAAACTCACCCATACTCATGTTTTCATCCCTTTTGGGTGTTGTTAACCCCCCACATCTAGGGCTAACTAAGGAGATCGATTCTCGAGGCCCGTAGGTAGTAGACTTGGAGTGTCGAGAATTGGGTGACTAGCATAGCCCATACAACCCCTTTTATTCACCACATTTCACCATCATCATCCACAACAAAGAAACGTCCACCAAATTAGTATGGTCCACGTGAAGGCAACGAGTCTTGCTTCCTGAGGTAACTAGTCAAGTTTCATCATAAGTGTCATTTTAATATTTTAGACATTTGAATGAGCTTCAAAGAGTTCTTTATTGTTATCTAATTTTCACCAACCGGGTTAACTAGATCAACTCTTGCTCTCTCTGCTCCCATCTTTGACACTAATAGTGAAATTCCTGTTGCTTGAGAACCCTACTAATCTACTAATATAGGTAAGAGAAATATATACTCTACAATGATCTACTTCTTCATTGTTATCATCATGTGTTAATCCGAATGTAGGATACAAGGTTGTTTTAATATGAAAAGGCCAGTATAAGGCTCGTTGTAATTGCTTTGAAGATCCCCAAGTACCATGCATAGAAGTTCTAATTTTTTCCACATTTCAACTTGGTGATTATCCTAGTATCCTAGTAAGTGTTGTCGCTCCCGGGGAAAAGGGGTGCTACTAGGGTGTCTTCTTGAAGAGCCATCATACCATTCTTGACCATACTTACAAATTTCCATCATATTTTTTGTTTTGTTTCCTCATCTTTTGGGTCTTTAGGTTACATGTACCCCCAAAATGATTGTACCTCATTATATTATGGGGAGAAGGGGCTAAAGGCCTAGAGGGATTGTTGATGGAAATAAATAAATAAAGAAATTTAAGATTAGTCATGATCAAAATGCAATGTCAGGGTAAAGGGTAAAGAAAATTCCAATCCATACATGAGTTCTACTCCCCATTTGATGTTGCCCCTAAGGCCTAAGTGTAAATAAACACCTCACCTATAAATAAGGACCTCAAACTACCCCACCATGAATCAAAATAAAGGAATAATATTCTTCAAACCTTTTTAAGTGGACTCACAAATCATAATAAATCAAAAGACATAAAGGGGGACTTGGAAAAAGGAGTCATTGGGGAAAGGGTAACTCATGATGCCACATACCCTTTACAAAGGAGCCCATGGAAATGAGACCATACAAAGCCTTGCATGTCAATGACCCCATTACCAAAATTTATTCCTACTAACCACCTCACATTCATTACATGGCTTAGATAAGGTCCACCTAGAAAACATCCCTCTACTTGGGTCCTGGCACACCTAATAGCTTACTTGGATAACCCTCCCACACTTAAATTTGGAAAATTGTATGAAGTCTTTGAGAATGTTTGAAATATTAAAGAGGGTATCTAATGTTACTTGATTGGGTGGCTCTTGTATCAAATATGATTTACTTGACTTGATTCTATGACTAGTGGACCCTTGGAGAGCATACTTTATTTGTCTTTGTAGGGCGTTATTGGTTATATCATTCATAGAGATGCTATGTCTCTTTGGATCTCCATAGAGGAAGGAAATCCCAAATGATGTACATTGTGCCCCACATTTTGGAGGACTTAGATGATGAGTGTTTCTTTAGGATGATGGAGTACCTCATGAGAGAGGTTCTACTTGATTGATCACATATGATGTCACCCCCCATTGCTTGGACGCTTCTCATTTGGACCATGCTATCATGATTTTAGGGCTTGATGTGACATGGGGGTGAACTTGGTGATGTTTTGGGATGAGGGTGGTGCATTACCCCACTCTATTAATTGTTTGAGTGTTTGATGATGTGGATGACTTGGCACCATGAGGATGAGGATGACCTAGCCTTTGGAGGATTTCTCACCCTATGTCACCCTCTTGAAGGGACATTGGAAATGTTGTTATTGTTATTTTAATTGTTTTTTGTTATTTTGGGGGTCAACCTAGACCTATCCACCTTGTAAACTTAATTTAGACCCTTATTTTGTGGAATTAGTGAGAAAAATGATTTGGGTTTCATCTATAAAGAGGAAAATCATTTTTTGTTTTAGATCATAACACATTTTATCACTTATCATTTGTATCTCCTCTCTTTTATTGTTTTTCTCCACGTTCTTGTCTTCTTGTGCAAATTTGGAGAAGAGGTTTGATATGTCTTGTGGGTGGATCTTTTGGTTTGAGGAAGCATTTATTATGGATAGAAGGTGTTTTATAGGGTTTTTGTGCATGGAATATTGGTTGCAAGTGGATAATATCTATTTTTCTTGGATATTTTTCATGTTATTGTTCAAGGTTATCATTAAAACCCTAAACCCAAATTTCAATTTGATGATTTGCAAGGATATTAGTTGGAGATTGTTAAGACTCCTCTAGCTTTCCATCCTTGTGGAACGACTCCCCTAAGAATTGTTGAGACTCCCTTAACACATCATCCCTACTTCCCTTGTGATCTTGTAAAAGTTTATTTTGAAAGCATATAATATCTACAAGGATTGTTTGGAACTCCCTTTCTAGACATTCTAGGGAAACATAAATCTAGAAATTGTTGAGATTCCTCTAGATCCTCTTGTTTAGCTTTCTCCTTGGCCTTTCCCCCTCTTGAATGTTCTCTCTCCCTTGAATCCATTTACTGTTTTAAGATCAGGCATTGGTTGCATTGATAAACATGATAATTTCTCTCTTGAAATCATTCCCTATATTATTGGATTGTTCATGTTCTAAGCAAGCTATTGATGCAACAATGTTGTGAAATTGCCTTAATTTGCCTGCTGCAGTTATAAATGTAATGTTATAGCCATTAGGGATGTATCAAGTTTGTTGATAACTCTCAATTTAATTTTTAATTCACCATAGAATTTGTTGTCTAATGATTGGATATTGATCTATAAGTTAAGGGCTACAACTTGGTGTATTCATTTCTTAATTTTAAGGGTGATTTCTTATTGTTGTAGTAAAGTTTTTCTACAACCTTTAGGGCTATTATACATTTTTTATAACATTCATTTTCTAGTCATTCTAACCCTTAAAACAATTGTTTAAGTATTGGATAATTATCTACTTTTTAAGTGCATTCATCTAATATCATTACTTGCTTATTTTGACACTAAAATATTGTACTTGTTGCATTCTATTCATTGTTGTTATAACCTTTAGTTTATTGCAATTTTATGACAACAAGCCTTACTTTATGAGTTGGTAGTGGTTTTGGATATTATTTCAAAATAGTTTGTCTTGGGATTGTTGTGCTAACATTTGTTTTGCAGGTGACATCCCAACTTACCTTCTTTCCTCTCTCAAGCCTTCTTTCTCCAATCCCTAGCCACCTTATTCAAGTGAGAAAAATACAGATCTTTCCAAACCATTTTATCATTGTTTTCCTTTCCCTTGAGATCACCTGGAAAGCCTCCCGTATGATGGATTTTTCCATCAATAAGATGAGGGGAGTATTTTCTAAGGTGACAGTTCTTGTTACTCTGATTTGTGTCACATTAGTGATGCTTGTGGTTGGATTTTCCCAAGTGATAGTTTGTGTCATAACATTTTTGGTGTCATTGTTGAGGAKGATTCARGATCTTTTTCGATCCCACAATGACATTTGGCAAGCCTTTCCAAAATATGTTTTCTTATAGATTTCCTAGTGACTCCACTGAGACAAATCACCCTCATATATTCATGAAACTTAMATAAAGTTCATCTGGTGACTCCACATCCTAAGAACCTTAGTGTTGAGTGTAGTCTACCTAGATTCGATAGAAGATTCAAATMTTCTCACATTTATCAATGAAGGCCTCCTTAGAATTCACCCATTCTTAAAACCTTGTTCAAAGGAAGCCTTCCACTATCCCCAATGGCTACTAAATATTGGACTGTCAATGTGTATAAGCCATTAAGCATKAGCCATATTCAAGGGTATCCCATGAAATTCCTAAGGAGTTTGGTTAATGGTTTCCTAAGTTTACTAGGAATAATGTCATCACTAAAGAAGAAAATCTAGATGCCTTTTACCAAGCACTAGGTGAAAACCCTATGGGTCCCTATGAAAAAGATGTTGCTGTGAAATTGTTTTCTTCCTCTTTTGTAAAAGATGCTAGAAAGTGGTTCAACAATTTTCCTAACAACAAAATTCAATATTTTGATGGCTTGGTTGAATCATTCTTGAATAGATGGGGAACCAAAAGAGACAATCCGATGTTATTGATCAAATTTAATCTAATCGAGAAGAAAGAAAATGAGATAGTGAAAGATTTTGATTCCATATTCAACAATTTGCTCAAACAAATACCAAAAGAATTGGCTCCAACAAAAGAAACAATCTTTATCCTACACATCAATGCCTTTGAAGGACAGTTTGGATTTATACCAAAGGAGCATATGGATGACAATTTGACCAACGCAAGGGAATATTAAAAAACAATCGAAGAGAACCTCTTGAGCTCCAAAAACGAGCATTTTTAGTTTCCTCGAGCTAAGATAGAACCAAAAAAAATGACACAAGATAGTGTGATCCCTGTGCAAGATCCAATCATGTTGTAATCTCAAAAAATGGATCAATCGAGTTCCTAGCTTTTTCATAATCAGAATCAAATTATGAATAGAGTAACCAACTTGGAAAGATCCTAGTAGCAAAATGTTTTTGACCCCAGTTCGATAGGCCATAAAGGGGGAACATGAGTTAGAGACCAAGACCGTAGGAAGAAACAAATACATTGAATACTTTGCCACCTAATGGTATAATTAAATTGGAAGGGGTTGTTGATGTTTTGACAACGTCCTTAAGAAATTATTCTCTCTCTTTCTCTCTCTCTCTCTATATATATATAATATCATATAATATATGACATGATATTTATAATACAAAGTATAAATATATATAATAAATAAGTAGTTCTTTATTATTCAAGGGACACATCCTTTCATGGATAGTCACCATATGTTCTCTATATATGGAACACTCATCATTGTAATAATATATTCATATACAATGTTATCTCATATGAAAAATCAACATGGTATTAGATAAAGACAGGGATTGACTCCCACATGGGAGGGCCAGGGAAAATGAGAGATAGCTTGTGTTTTGTGAATATTTTTGGAATGTGAATGGAAAGAAGAGGCCATGTGCATACATATAGATATGGATGCATATACTGCAACGAACAAATAAATGCATTCCATCATTTATTAGCTATATGGCAGAGATCATTTTGAAGATCTAATCATGGCAGAAGTATTTATCTGACATATTGTTTGATTCAATTTAAATTTATAAAATAATGAAACCTGAGTACTACATTGTTATAAACCTAAACTGCACCAGACATGCATACCTAGCATTAGGCCATCTTACTTTCTTTCTTTCCCAAGCCATCACTAAACAACTCTTCTAAAACCCATTGTTTTGAAGGTGTATGTGCCCTAAACCACCACTTCCCGCATACACACGCTTACTGCACCACTACAGCTCACGTACACTCACAAAAAATCATGAAAAATGAAAATTGAATATGGATATGGGTTTATGGGCCATTACTTAACCGTTTGACGACCCATAGCCAGTCACCCCAACCATTACTATCTCTTTTGGCCTATAAAATAAGGTGTTGGGGCCCCATTCCAAAGAGAACAATGAGAGCATAGAAACTCTACCCATTTCAAAATTCCCCCATTGCCCCAATATTTTGCAACCACATTGTGAGTTTGAGCTAGAATTCCTTCTTCCTCCTTTGCAAATCCTTGCCATTTCCCTAGAGAGAATTGAACAAGAGAAGAACATGTGGAAGAAGTTGGTGCATGGTGAAGAGGAGCCCAGGACCAAGTTCGAGGAGCAGTATCAGTCTCATGTTGTAAACGACTTTTGTGAGATTAATATAAAGAAGTACCTTTTCCGTCCCGCCAAATGATGTCTTAAAATCTTTACGATTTGTTTACATTTCTTGGTTATGATGTCTAACCCACTAATCCATACATAGAATGCATGCTTGTAGTTTCTTGTTTTTATTTTGGTGAATGCAGGTCAGCCTTGGGAGGAGACTTGCAGAAAAGAAACAACCAAGCATAAAGGGATCGACACTAGACGCGGAGTTTAAGGTATGCCTATCGGATCCTTGTACTTTGTATTTTATGTATGATTGTGGGATAACGTCGGGATAGTTGATAAAAAGTAGGATACTTTAGACAGTTAGCTCTAGCGGTCATGTGCATACATATAGAGATGGATTCATATACTGCAGTGAACAAATAAATGCATGCCATCATTTATTAGCTATATGGAAGAGATCATTTTGAAAATCTGATCATGGCAAAAGTATTTATCTGACATATTGTTTGATTCAATTTAAATTTATAAAATAATGAAACCTGAGTACTAAATGTATATCTTACTCTTCCCCATCTAAGTAATACACAATGCTGAAATGGACGACTTCATTACCATGATACTATAATAGTCAAGTCACATGTTTTTCAAGGGTTGGCCTGGCTGTGCAATACAACCGTCTTTATTTGGTTAAGTGTAAAGTATATTTCGATTCCTACCATGGAATTCATGTTGGAATTCGTGACCATATTCCCGTCTCTTTTTTTCCTCCTCCTGCTTGTTACGGTCGCATCTAGATCGTCTAAGTCAAAAATATGTGATAGTTCGGCCTCCTGGTGCCAGCCCTAGAGAGTGAACGTGGAGAGCAGAAACATCAAATATTTGGATGTCGTCCCATAAAAATGTGTCGGCTATGTAGAGAAATATATGACGATGCGAGGTCAGTACTGGTAGGATTTAAAAGTAGCGGTCTTAACCATTTTAGAGTATGTCAAAATGCTCAAATGGGTCAGAAACAAAAAGGATGTGTGGGTTTTCAATATAAATGAAATATTATATCAGATGTCCCTTACTACCACCAACATGAATATG
This sequence comes from Picea engelmannii, assembly GCA_009831015.1. NCBI lineage: Eukaryota > Viridiplantae > Streptophyta > Pinopsida > Pinales > Pinaceae > Picea > Picea engelmannii. Next base: position 231,029 of record ML801790.1, read on the forward strand.
GCAGTCAGGATTTTGATTCAAAAACATTTGAAGAATGGGTATTAGAGATGAAAGAACCTACGTTATCATCGTATCTACTATTTTATAATCATTTGTTATCTCAGGGCTTAAAAATCTTCCTTCTAACTAACCGAGACAAATACCAATGGATTATAATAGTCCACAATTTGTTTCGGTCTAGCTACAAGGGATGGGTTGGTATGATATTGAGGGGGGTGAACAAATAGGTCAGCCTGATGCGTGTGTACAAGCCCAAGAAGAGGGCAGAAGCCTCGTGAAATATTCCTTGGTCAATATAAGTGTGTTATCACAATCCTTCCAAGTTTGGGATGATGGAATACAAGTCCATGGCCACAACCATGATATCAAATTTGAAGAAGCTGAATGAGGCAAATCAGACTCAAATTTGGTGGACCCTATGATGTACATACAACTAGTATATCCTTGAGATTTATTGTTTCCTAGTTTATTAAATATTTAACTATGTATAGTTTGACCTAGTTAGTGATCGAATAGTTATCTAACAATAACTCTGTAAAAATTTTAAAGCCTATTTAAAGATGGGTTCTCCTGATGAATGTGAGTTGATTATCTAAACATTACAAGAAATGTTTGAGAAGAAGGTTCATGGCAAGAGGAATTCCTATAGAGGGAGGTGGTACTACATCTAGAGGGAGTAGAGATTGAGTTACCTCCATAGAAGGAAGAAAAACTACCTTCAGTGTCAGAGGGAGTAGAGATAGAGGAGGATTCACCTCTATCTCTAGAGGGAGTAGTTGTTGAGCCACTCCTAGTTCCAAATAGAGTAGCTACAAAGGAAGAAGTTGCAGAGAGAGAGTGGAGGAGACAGTTCCATAGAGAGAAACCCTAGAGGAGGGAACTTGATAACAGAGTAGATAAGCTATTCTCAGTCTCATTTTTTATCAGTTGTAGAATCCCAGAGGGAGTAGCTACAAATCAAATGGAGGACCTACTCTTAAGAAGAGAGCTAGATAGTGCTTTGTAGTAACCACCCTAAGCCAGCTCATGATTGAGAAAATTGAGTTGTAACCGAGATCAACTAACTACATGGTACATTTGGGTATGGAATCAGATACTTATAAGGTGGAGAAGTAATGTTGCATGGTTATATAGACTTTGACTGGGTAGGGACTGCATTGGATAGAAAGAGCACTTCAAGGTGTTTCTTTATCTTGGGTTCTTCTATGATTTCCTGGCTTAGTAGGAAACAAAATTTTGTGGCACTCAACACTGCATAGGCAGAGTACATTGCATCATGTGATCCTTGTACGGGAGAAGTATCGCTCTATAAGTTGATTTATGGACTATTTGATCAGGTGCTAGATTCAACCGTGATATTATGTGATAATCAAAGATGTGTGAAGCTTTCAAAGAACCCATTGTTCCATGATAGTTCGAAGAACATTCAGATCAAGTATTATTACATTTTTTCTCAAGTCTAGAAGGGAGAAGTAAAACTCCAATATATCTCCATCAATGAGTAGGTAGCGGATATTTGGACAAAGCCCTTGTCCAAAGAGAAGTTTTTATACTTGAGAGGGAGTGATGATCTAGATCATTCTAGTACAAATTAGATATGATTATTTTTCATCATTCTAGTATAACTTAGATATGATACATATTTTCAGAGTTTCATCATGCTAGTACAACTTAGATATGATGCATTAGCATCATGCTAGTACATCTTAGTGATGATGCAGTTTCCTCACTCGCATCATGATAGTATAGCTTAGATATGATGCATTAGCATCATTCTAGTACATCTTAGATATGATGCATTAACATCATGCTAGTACAACTTAGAGATGGTGTAGTTGCATGACTCGCATCATGCTAGCACAACTTAAATATGATGCAATAGCATCATGCTAGTACAACTTAGAGATTATGAAGAGGCACTAATATGCATCATGTTAGTAAATCTTAGATATGATGTAAAAGAATCATTCTACTACTACTTATAGATGATGTAGATGATACTCCACACCATGCGAGTACAACTTAGATATGATGCATTTGCATCATGCTAGTATAGCTTAGAGATGAAATAATGGACGATATGAGTTGATGTGCACCATGCAAGATGAATTATGGCTAAGATATGATGTAGTTGATTACATCCCATGATATATTTGATGTGACTTTCATTAGATAAAATTGGTCAACTTGAATACATTTAGCAGGTTGTTATGAATACCTCCCTAGTTAAGAGGGAGTGTTGAATTTTTATAACTATGTTCGGTATTCATAATGTATATATTCGAAAAATAATATTCTAGAAAAAATAGTGTGTACTTTTAAAAGTTGTCCCTACCTTTGGCACAGATGGTGACTTGATCAAGAAGAATGGTCTATATGGAAATTGTGTGCTACTATAGTGGTTATGTACCATTGGCAGAGACTGTGTGTCTCTGGACAGTATTTGTGTGCTACTATGGTGGTTTTGTACCACTGGCAAAGACTATGTATCTCTGGACAATAGTTGTGTTCTAATACATTGTTTATGTACCACTATTAGTGATTGTGTGTCACTGTAAAGTAGTTGTGTGCTACTACAAGTGGTTGTGTACCACTCAACAATAGTTGTGTACTACTATGGATTAGCACTGATATGGAATATATTTGCAGAATGAAATGAATAAAGATTATTATCAAAATATGCTTAATATAGAATAACAGATATACAAAAAAATTGGTTTCTATTCAATAAGGAAATAAGATGAAACTATAAAATGCAGTAGAAACAAGCTTGCTAGAATGGTGGTGACTTATCTCTGAGAAGAGATGTGACATATGTTCTCATTCACAAGATCATTACAATGAGGCTTTGAAGGCCTATTTACAATAAACATGAATTTCAAAAACCCTATAAATCCAAAAACCTAACCCTAGGAGTTGAAGCGCCAAAAGTCATGTTGGCCCCGTTTGGGTAAGCTCGTACATCAACTTCCCACGGTCGTAACTTTTGCATACGATCTATGTTTTAGGCACAAAATAGCCCATTGGAAAGGTATATCCGAGGACTACACATTGTTTTTATATATCAAAAGTCATTTTGATTTTGGAGAGCCTTAAAAACGTTATTTAGGGCCTCAAAATGACCACACAAGTCAAGGACCCGAAAACTAGGGAAAAAACTGCCAAAATGAGCCAATTGGAATAGGTGGGAGGCCACCAACATACATATGGATCAATTCTCCCCCCTTAGGAATAAATGTTCTTCATTGCGTTGAGTTCCCCCATCATATGAGTAAATTCCTGTTGAATTTGGCCTCGGGTGAGCCACTTGCCTTGCTGTAGGAGTTTCCCTTCTTTGACAACTCAATAAAGTTGGATCCTTTGTTGGTGAGTGCCCTTGATCTGTTTGTCCACAATCTGATCACTGCATTCCTGTTGTATGCAGTCGGGGTTGATCTCTGTTGGATTCAATTATTCTTCTATATTTGAGGTGTCCAATAATGGTGTGAAATATAGATGAAGGATATCCACATTGAACACTGGGTGCAAGCCAAGGAAAGGAGGAATGTTGCACTTGAAAGAATTATCACCCATATGCTTGGTGATGGTGTACAATCCATAACATAGTGGGTGAATCTTCCGAAGGGGTCCTATAAGGTTCTCTTTCTACAAGTGCAACCAAACTTTGTCTCCCACCTTAAACTTATATGGCACCCAATGTTGATCATGGCGTTGCTTGTACTTATTATTGGACTTATGTAGGATATCCTAAACCTATTGGCGGATGTGTTGGATCCACTCAATGAAACAGGTGGCTTTGTCAACTTCAGTTGGAGCAGGAGATGATTCGGCCAAGGTGACTGCAAGGGGTATTGCAACATCTATGGGACCCAATGGTTGGAATCCCAACCCGAAATGAAATGGGTTGTGGTCGTTTTAGCTATGCAGAGTTTGGTTGTAGCTCTGTTGAACATAGGGGATACTTTCATCCCATGTGCGAGGGTGATTGGAATTATACATGTGAAAGATATGCACGATCTTTCGAATTATGACCTAGGTTTGGTCATCTGTCTGGGGGTGGAAGGAAGTGGATTTGGTGAGCTTCGTGTCCAGCAGTGAACAAAGGCTTGACCAGAATGTGCTGAGAAATTGACTGTCTCGATATGAGACAATGGTTTGTGGGATTCCAAAATTTACCCAGACTCACGGTGAGTTTCGCGACTCAAGGTTTGCTGAGGCAATCAACGACATGATTGGTGCTTCCCATTTTATACTTTATGTTGAGGTGTAATTGGTGAAAGTATGTGGACCACTTTTGATGGAGGTCATTCTACAATTTGCCTTGTGTCTGCATGAACTATAATGGATTATTATTAGTGTGGATGACTATCTCCTTCCCAAGAATGTAATGTCTCCACTAGCGGTAGGCTTGAACAATGGAGTACATTTATTTATCGTAAGTAGGGTACTTATAGACAACATTTTATAGTGTCTCACTATGATAGGCCATGGGGTGGTTGTGCTGAGTGAGAATGGTGCCCAAAACATAGTCTGAAGCATTTGTCTCGATCTCAAAGGGATATTGGAGGTCCGGTAGTGAAAGTACTGGGAATGAGCACAAGATTTTCCTCAAATCATCAAACGCTTGTTGTTGGGACCGACCCCACACAAATTTCTCCTTACCACCACCCCTAGTTACTTGGTTGAGGGCCCATGCAATATAGGAGAATCCCAATATGAACTTGTGGTAGAAATTGGAAATTCCCAAGAAGCTCTGAAGCTCAGTGAGTGTAGTTGGGGTTGGCTAGTCACGGATGACTTGGATTTTGGTTGGATCCACACGTACTCCATGATGATCAATGATGCAGCCCATGTAATTAACCTTGTCCATGTTGAAGGAGAATTTTTCCAAGTTGGCGTAGAGTTGGTGTTTCCGCAGGGTGTGCAGAACTTGTTGAATATCCTGCAAGTGTTCTGCCCAAGTCTTATTGTAAATGAGGATGTCATCCAGATACAACACTACAAACGTATTGGTGAATGGTCGTTGGATATCATCCATCATCCTCATGTAAGTGGTTGGTGCATTTGTCAAACCAAAGGGCATGAACAACCATTCAAAAATACCTTCCATTGACTTGAAGGCGGTCTTCCATACATCTGTTTGTTCTATCAGGACCTGATGGTAGCCAGAATTCAGATCAATATTATGGAAGTATTTGGCCCCAGTGAGTTTATGAAGGAGGTTGTCAATTTAGGGAATCAGGTACCGGTTTCTGAATTTGATTTTATTCAGGGCCTGGTAATCAATGCAAAGTCGCCAGGTTCCATCTTTATTTGGTACCAACATGATTGGGCTCCTACAAGGTGATGAGATGGGATGGATGTGCCCCTTGTGGAGCAGTTCTTAGATCTGTCACTTGATATCCTCATTCTCTAACAGAGAGATAAAATATATTGGCCCATTGGGAAGAGGTGCGTTGGGGGTCATATTGATGGTGTGCTTGAACTAACAGTCTAGAGGTACCATGGTAGGTGAGGAGAAGACATATGAGTATTCTTCCACAACCTTATCCACTTTTTTTTGCTATGTGGAGAGGTCGGTCGCAGAGACCTTAGATGTGGCTGTGATCTTTCGCTCATTTTGAGAGAGAATCATGAGGAAGAAAAACCTCCCTATTTGAGAGATGACCTTTCTTCATTGCTTGGCAGAGATCAAAGAAATAGCACTAAGTGGGATTGCCTCGAGTATCCTATACAATTTCTTGTTCAAAGTAATAATAACACTATGAGGCCTAGACTCATATACATCATGATGTTTCCATAAATATGGTTGGCCCAAAAGAACATTACAAACATCAAAAGGGGTAACATCACACAATACCTCATCTTTGAAGGGCTTGAT
>ML801790.1:239326-251923 GCA_009831015.1 Picea engelmannii
TTGGTAGCTGCCAAAGGATTTGCACAAAACTATCCATCATCTCATTCCTCTGTTGTGTGAGGTCTTCCTTGAGAAAATTTTTGAAGGGATCTCATGACCCATCATCTGTATTTTCTTCTGCAATGAGAGGTCATTTGGGCATGTGATATCTTTTTTCCTCAAGAGAAACAAGCTTGGGACCCAGTTCTTTGTATCCTAACCTCGTTTGGGACATGCATTAAGATCAACAAGGAGAAGACTGCTCTAATACCACTAATCCAGAACATATTTGTAGAACGAAATGAATACAGATTATTATCAAAATATGCTTAATACAGAATAACAGGTATACACAAAAAATTGTTTCTATTCAATAAGGAAATAAGATGAAACTATAAAATGCATTGGAAACAAGCTTGCTAGAATGGTGGCAGGTTATCTCTGAGAAGAGATGTCACGATTGTGCTCATTCGAAATAATATCATTACAATGAGGCTCTGAAGTAATTTTTACAATAAACAAGAATTTCAAAAACCCTAGACATCCAGAAACCGAACCCTAGGAAATGCAGGACCAAAAGTCATGTGGGCCTTGTTTGGGTAAGTTAGTACATCAACTTCCCGAGGTCATAACTTTTGCATACGATCTTAGTTTTAGGCACACGATATCCCGTTGGAAAGGTATAACCGAGGAATACACATTTTCTTTTTATTTATCAAAGGTTCTTCTAACTATCATGAACCCTACAAACGTTGTTTAGGGCCTCAAAATGGCCCTGCAAGTCAGGGACCCAAAAACTAGGGAAAAAACTGCCAAACTGGAAAATTTCCAAATTGAGCTAGTTGGAATAGGTGGGAAGCCATAGAAATCCATCTGGATCAAGCACTGTCATGTTCTATTGGATGAAATTGTAGTAGTTGTGTGCTACTAGTTTATTTCCATGGATACTACCAAATCGCTTAGAAGTAGTTGTGTGTTACTGCTTGATCATAGAGATGGTGACAAATGATTTGAGCTACCGATGGTATGGTAGTAGTTGTGTGATACTAGTTTATTGTAGAGTATTGAGTATACTAATGGATGAATACATCATGGAAATATACCTTCCTAGTTAAGAGGGAGCATTGATGTTTGGGGAAACAAGCGAGAGACATTCTCCTTAGAGGGTCTTGTGTGGACTAGTAGGGGGGAATGTGCACTTCATCTTGACATTCCTTAGATGGTCAGATGAAGGAACCAAGACATTTGTTTCATGAGGAAACCTTATGTTTCATGGGGAACATTGGTTCCATGAAGGAACCTCTATGTTTTCTAGAAAAGACATTGTTTCCACGAGTGAACCTTGATATTCCTTAGACATGTATTCCAATGAGGGAACCATGAGATTCCTAGTATGGAAACAATTCATGAGTGAGATGAGACATTGGTTTCATGAGGGAACCTCGATATGTCAAGTATGGTCCAAGATGACTCAGCTTGATCAACCCCAAGGGATTTCCCACCCCCTATATAATGAGCTAGCTCAAGTCTTGTGGATACCAACTACATGATGTGTATAAACATAGGTGAATTCCCCTAGTAAGCATCGGGTGGACCTTCTCCTAGATTGGGTTTCATACCAATGGAGATAGGATAAATTTATCACAAGGGTGTACTTGTGATAAATGGGCCCAAATGTAGTCCTTCCTTGATCATGACAAGGAGAGATATGGACTCGAGATGCTTGAGGTGTTTTTCATGTATCAAATAGATATGGGATGGAATTCACTCACATGGGTGTACCTGTGGTAAATTTCCTTGGTGTAATATTTGGTGTTATTCATGGTGATTTGAATTTGAATGATAAATACTTAAAGATGTTAGATGTTATCACATGCAGACCCAAAGTGAGCCTGATCTCAGAGAGAGTTAATTCTCTTAGAGGGAGAGCCACAGAAGTAGTTTCCCCTTAGTTCAGGTGGGAAAGACACATCTCCCAAGACTGACATGTGTCATGAGTCTAGATTAAAGTTTGAGGAAGATGTGTCACATGTTGGTATCCATCGAAGGATTTGTACAAAACTATCCATTATCTCGTTCCTCTGTTGCATGAGGGATTCCTTGAGAAACATTTTGAAGGGATCTCATGTCCCATCATATTTATTTTATTCTTCGATGAGAGGTCATTTGGGAATGCGATATATTTTTTCCTCAAGAGAAACAATTTCGGGACCCAATTCTTTGTACCATGACCTCGTTGGGGACATGCATTAAGAACAACAAGGAGAAGACCGCTATGATACCACTAATCCATAATATATTTGTAGTACAAAATGAACACATATTATTATCAAAAGATGCTTAATACAGAATAACATATATGCAATAAAATTTCTTTCTATTCAATAAGGAAATAAGTTGAAACTGTAAAATGCAGCGGAAACAAGCTTGCTAGAATGGTGGCGGGTTATCTCTGAGAATAGATGTGACGGTTGCACTCATTCAAAAGAATATCATTACAATAAGGCGTTTAAGGCCTTTTTACAATAAACAGGAATGTCAAAAACCCTAGACATTCAAAAACCTAACCCTAGGAGATGAAACGCCAAAAGTCACGTGGGCCCCATTTGGGTAAGTTAGTACATCAACTTCCCAGGGTCGTAACTTTTGCACACGATATATATTTTAGGCACATGATAGCTTGTTGGAAATGTTTATCTTAGGACTACAGATTTTTATACTGTTTATCAAAGGTCATTTTGACTATGGCGAGCCTTAAAAATGTTGTTTAGGGCCCCAAAATGGCCCTGCAATTCAGGGACCTAAAAACTAGGGAAAAAACTGCCAAAATGAGCCAGTTGTAATGGGTGGGAGGCCAATAACACCACTTGGATCAAGAAGAGTCATGTTATATTGGATGGAATTGTAGTATATGTGTGCTACTAGTTTATTTCCATGGAGACTACCAAATCACTTGGAAGTAGCTATGTGCTACTGCCTGATAATAGAGATGGTGACAGATTATTTGAGCTATCGATGGTATGGTAGTAGTTGTGTGCTACTAGTGTATTGTAGAGTATTGAGTGGAATACTATATGAATACATCATGGAAATATATCTTCCTAGTGAAGAGGGAGCATTGATGTTTGGGGCAACACACGAGAGACATTCTCCCTAGAGGGTCTTGTGTAGACTAGTAGGGGGGAATTTGGACTTCATATTGATGTGCCTCAGATGGTAAAATGAAGGAACCAATACATTGGTTTCATGAGGAAACCTCAATATCTCTTGGAGAACATTGGTTTCATGAAGGAACCTTGATGTGTCCTAGAGAAGACATTGTTTCCACGAGTGAACCTTGATATGTCTTAGATGTGTGTTCCAATGAGGGAACCATGAGATGCCTATTATGGACACAGTTCATGAGTGATATGAGACATTGGTTTCATGAGGGAACCTTGATATGTCAATTATGGTCCAATATGACTCAGCTTGATNAACCTTGATATGTCTTAGATGTGTGTTCCAATGAGGGAACCATGAGATGCCTATTATGGACACAGTTCATGAGTGATATGAGACATTGGTTTCATGAGGGAACCTTGATATGTCAATTATGGTCCAATATGACTCAGCTTGATCAACGCCAAGGGACTGGCCACCCCTTGTAGGATGAGCTATCTCAAGTCTTGTGGATAACAACTACATGGAATGTATAAACATAGGTGAATTTCCCTAGTAAGCATCGGTTCAACCTTATCCTAGATTGGGTTTCATACCAATGGAGATATGATAAATTTATCACAAGGGTGTACTTGTGATCAATGGCCCCAAGCATAGTTGTTCCTTGATCATAACAAGGAGAGATATGGACTCGAGATGCTTGAGTTGTTTTCCATGTATCATATCATTGGGATGGCATTCAATCACATGGGTGTACCTGTGGTAAATTTCCTTGGTTTAATCTTTGTCCTTATTCATGGTGATTTGAATTGGAATGATAAAGACTTAAAGATGTTAGATGCTATCACATGCTGACCCAGAGTGAGCCCGATCTCAGAGAGAGTCAATTGGCTCAGAGGGAGAGCCATAGAAGTACTTTCCCCTCAGTTCAAGTGGGAGAGACACATATCCCAAGACTGACAGGTGTCATGAGTCTAGAGTGAAGTTTGTATACTTCAGAGACAAAATTTGGCATGATGAAGAATGTCTCTCTCATTGGGAGGGAATGTTGATGTTTTGACAACATCAGGAAGACATTCTTCCATATATATATATATATATATATATATATATATAATAAATATATATTAATAAAGTCTAAATATATATAATAAATAATTATCATTTCATCGTCGACGTTTCGAATCCGAAATGATACCTACTGTGGATTTTCCGAAAAACATATGTGAAACTCCTCACCACAGAAACTTAAGAACAATAAATAATTATTTATTTATTATTCAAGGGACTCATCCTTTCATGGATGGTCACCATATTTTCTCTATATATGGAACACTCATCATTGTAATAATATATTCATATACAATGTTATATCCTATGAAAAATCAATAGGGGTACCCTAGTGTTTACCTGGTTATGAACCTCACTGGAAGGTTTTTTGTTCAACACAAATAGAAGATGAGAATCCTGATCATATTGACTTCATAAAATTCATTGATACAACTTATATAGTTGGATATGAAGAGAAATACAACATTACAGAATTGAAATTTGAAGAAAGCAAGAAATGCATAGCTAAACGAACTAGACTTGATATATTGAACCAAATGGATGAAGCATCCAAAGAAAGTCTTAGGAAGAGAGAGTTCTTGACATACTCCAAAAATAAGAATGCTCTATAGACTTCAAATGTAGGTCCAAAAAGAAAGGTAATTATCCACAACAAGGTAATGCTCCATGTTTGTTGCCCATGACAAAGAAGGATGATATCACGTTGAAAATTGATGTGCCAAACATGGTTGGGAAGATGAACATGGTTTTCCTTGTGACTAAAATGTGCAAGATCCCCTTTGAATGAGATGAAGTCATGAAGTCCTTGAAGTTAAAATATGAATCCAAGGATGATCCTTCGGTGATATTACATACTATGTACCATGGAAAAAAGAAGGATGATGACCCACCCTTTTTCGTCTCATTGGGAATGAATAGTTCGTGGATAAATAATTCCATGCTTGATTATGGGGCCTCAGAAAATGTGATTCCTTTGAAGGTTATGAAACAATTTAGTTTGAAAGTAACAAGGCCTTACAAAAATGTATGCGATATTGATTTGAAGACGATTAAAGTATATGGAATTATTAAATGTATAGAGGTATATTTGATTGCATACCCCCACATTAATATCAAGATGAATGTGATAGTGATTGATGTAAAGAATGCATTGAGGATTCTCTTTTCTATAAAGTGGGATGCTACTTTGGGGTCTATTGACAAGTCGTAATTTCCCTGCAACACTAAGGGGTACTTCCTGGTACACAGTCCTGATTAGACTATGCACCATTTGGTTTAAGAGGCCCATCTAGATTTTGGATTGGTTGTCATTACTGGTTATGAGGTTGGATGGTTGGATGGTTATACAAAATGAATATGTATATGAATACTATCTAAAAGAATAAAACAAATACAATCCACTCTAACCTACCTTATCCTAGCTAGGAGAAAATTATTATAACTGGATGAGTTGAAATGAAAGTAAACTCTGCAAAATACCTCAATCAGATAACGTTTATGAAGATGTAAAGCTATATAACACATGTATGCAAATGTATAACTAGAATATTCTAAGTCATATTATTGCATACATAAAGAACTCATACTCTCAGGACATAAACATCAGAAAGAATAACACAATTGTTAGAAAAATAACAATTTCTTTAAGAATAGTCTATGGGAAACGGTAAATCCTTACAACAAAATAAAAATAGTAAATAATCTACTGAAAAATAATTGACAACTAGCCGCCATTTATAAATAGTTTTGTATCTACAAAAACTAGCCTCGAGGGCTTCTCAATATTAGTTAACATAGTATTATGTCTGAAAGTAGTTTCTTGAGTTTGTATAATTCTTGAATAGCTCCTTCAAAATGGGTTTCTTCCTTTATTTATACAACTATTACTAACTCTTGAAAATAAATTCTTGCATTCCTAAAGAAGTGGTTACAAAATTGTTCATCTTCCCCCCATTAACTATTGAAATGTGTGAGGAAAAATATGAAGCTAAATTAGTTGGAAAAAGAAAAAATATAAAATAGTAAACAACAAATATGAACATGGAATTTTGTCCTATCTATGTGTTCTTATCGCTCATGTGGGTTGTCCAAATATCTAACTTATCATAGAGTGATATAATCCTGCAATAAGACAGTTCTTCAAGAGTTTCTTTTGCATGGTTGTGTTATCATTAAGGGTATGCATATATTTTTTCAACGTACCCATGGAGGATTGTATTATGGTATGAAATTTGGTAGGAAATATCATATGATGCTCAATCAAGTCCATTGTCACCTTTGTGTCTAATTCAATACTTTCTCTCCCGTGAATTTTGCTTTGTTGTAATTTCTCAATAAGTTGTTCCATTGTTAGAGTCTTCCTGATATCTTCCAATGGAGGGAGATGACACCTTAGTATCAAAAATTTCCATGCTACTTTGTGCAATTGTGAACAAATCGCCAGTGAGTTGGTCATCTCCTTATGTTCTCTCTGTACATCTATTGTAGGTGAATCCTCTTGCAGACAAGTGGATTCCATCTTGGTCTCTAGACTCCTAAGACCAAGATAGAAAAGTTCTTAACATGGACACTGACATCCTTTTAGATATAATCACGCTAATATACGAAGGAGAAGAAGAAATATATGTACCTTGTTAACGACGTTTGTCCTTGCAAAGTCCAGGTTGAGCTCCTAGATAGGTCCTGTAGAAAAAACAAATATACAATGGAATTACTACTCTACAAAGATTATCTCAATCATAGATCCACATACTATAGACAAACTCATATGGAACAAGCATAAGTTTGAAAGAAACAGGCCAAGCATTGATTATTAATGAGAACGAGTAAAAGTACTTACAATCCTTTGATGAAGGTGCAACAACTTCTTCCAGTTCTCCTTGTCCAACCCCTTTTCTCAAGTAATATACATTGATTTCTCTGATGAAATCTCACTTATGAGATCATAAGTGTCACATCTCCAATCTCTTCTATTCATACCACTTACATGATCATACGTTTGGTATCAATCTCTAGTCTCTCTCTCATGTACCTTTCACCATGAGAAGGCCTCCTTATATAACCTTCGAGAGGTCCAACCACTTAAGAGATATTTGGGATAAGTTGAGGATTCCTCTCCTTCAATTGAGGATCTTCCCTAATATCATGCCTTGACCATCTATTTGAATCCAACCACCTTCAGGAATTGAGGGATTCTTCCATGTTTTGTCTCAAGAAACCTAGAACTTTCCCAGAAAAGGGTAGCGCTCCCCCAAAGGGTGAACAGAGGGCTCAAAAAATCCCCCAAAGAGTCTCAAGGAGCGCCAACACTTCTTGACAATTTGTAGTGGAGTGCTCCTCTCCAAAATCCATTTTTTAGTGGTTCTTTCAATGGAAAAAGATTTGTACTCCTTGTCAATTGATTTCTCTTCTTCAAAACTAGTCTTTGGGGTGTCTTAAGTGTCTTTGTGATATTTTTAGAGGCACGATATAGGAAAGATGGAAGTATGATGTTTGTGACACTTGCAACACTTGTAGTCAAGATGTGACACTTACAACACTGGTAATGATGACATTTGTGACACTATTAAAGTGAGTAATTTTGATGTGTAACAAATTGCCCCCCAAAGTACGAAGTTAGAAGACGATGATGACTAAATTACTTTGTAAACTTTTTCAAGCAAGGGTATGGATGCAGAGAAACTGGAAAAAGTTGCACACGACCATCAAACAAATATTATGACATGTTTCAAAACCCAAGACAGGCATACCTACTCTTGAGTGATAAATACATTTTAGGTATGGCCACCATAAAATACACTGCGGATCCATAATTATATTGACAAAAGGTATAGCCACTGAAGATAGAATGTGGATCTATACTCCTATGACTTGAACTGATCGTATCCACGAAGAATACACAGTGGATCTACGAGATGACAAGACATAGCCATGACCAATACAAAGTGGATCTATGTAACAGTATATGTGTCATAGTTCAAAAGAACTCCTTGGGAAAAGTATATATAAGAGTGAAAAATCAACATAGGGTCTTCTTACCGATCCTAATGTAGTACGAATCTAACCATGTGAATAGATGTCCTGATGTCAAACATGGTAGAAACCACTTGATTATTGGTCAATGAGGTAAATTGTTAACAAGCGCGAGGGAGATCACCATTGATGTCAATGATTCCCAATGTACCTAGTACATTCCAACGAATGTGAATGGATGAGATGAAGTCAAACATCCTTGGAATCATCTAATCAGGGGTCAATGATGTAAACCCACTATTGGACATGAGGAGGCCTGCCATTGAGGCATGCAGGTCCCAAGGTACTAATTGGTTTCTAAGTCTAATTCCTGGATAATGTGTTGAAGTTGCCAGGAACAGATTCATCGAGGGAGGGCCTTTATGTATCCCACATCAACGACATGAAATTGACACAAAGATGTAATCGGTATATCAAATGAACATAGACTGACACAGGTATTTAAAAAATATATTTGTGATGGTTGACTCTTGAGGCAGATACGTCCCTTGAACACTAAGGCACAACAACAAAAACTTGACATGGACCAAAACATGATAATGCAGTGGATACGGTGACTTTCGTTGGGTGACCCAAAGGAGTAACATAATCTCAGAGGATTGGCTCAGTGTAGAGGTTGAGCAGATTAAAATGTGTGCAAAGACAAAGTGTCGTGTTCAAGGGCGACTGCAAGAGTTACTGGTAGTGTTCTAAAAACACTGCTTGGCTTGCATCTTTCAATTTCCCCCCCATCCAGATAAATGAGTACCTCTTTGTAATTTAATGAGCTCGAGGAGGGTAAAACATGCTTGATATGACTCACCTTCGGTAAGTCCATCTTCCTTTGTTTAATGAACTAGAAGAAGTAAGAGTTCGGTCCCGTATGGGCCCTTCAATGTATGATTGTTTAACGAGTCCAGAGAAGGTAAACGCGGTGGTTTTCATATTTAGAGAGTCTGAAAACAACTGGAAGATGACTCGAATGTTGTCCTTTTTCATAATGTTAGTCTCATGAGGTTGAAAAAGAGATAAATTATCACTCGAAAGACGCCCTTTCAAAAATTTTGAGTGGGAAAGGAATCAATATCACTCGACAATATTTTCATGTTTAGAGAGTCTAAAAAGAGCTTAAAGACAAATCCAGGGGGTTCCTTTTTCGTTTATCCATGCAGGTCCAAAAAAGAGATAAAAGTTTACCTGGTTGCATTCTCATGTATGTGTGAGCATGAGAAATAATAAATACTAAGCTCGATATGCCCCCAGCTTGAAATCTAGTGTCTTAACTCCAGAATGATCATCAAAGTCTGGAGACATGCCCTCCAAGCTTCAATTCATTCAACAACTTTGAGGTTGTCACCAATTTCTCTACCAGATGGAGAAAAAGGATACGAGTGGATGAAAAGAAGGTTCAAGAGAGGTGATTGTTTCATTTTTTAATGAGCTTGACACATAAAAGGAACTATGCGCAGGGCTTTGGGTTCAATCCCCATATTGTTGTTTCATTTTTTAATGAGCTTTGTACAGAGAGGAAAACTATGCTCAAAGCTTATATTTCATTTTTTAATGAGCTTTCCACAGAAGAGAGAAACTATGCTCGTGACCTATGTTTCATTTTTTAATGAGCTTTCTACAGAGAAGAGAAACTATGCTTGTAGACTCTCCTTGATCATGGCTTCAAAGAGAAAAACGCTCTGGAAGGACACCACATCAAGGGACAAAATTCGATCATGGATTCCAAGAGATCTTCACTGGATGGAAGAAAATCACTTTGGAAGTTACACATGTCGAGGGTCACGACAGGGATAGGGAGATCGGGCTCCAATAACCCTACCGAAGAGATCACCATGTCAACTACTAGATCCAAATCATCGAAAGTTGAATGCATGGGAGATGATGGAAAATCAACATCATGAGGGAATATAGAGTGTATATATCCCCAAAATTCTTCACGAGGGGGAAGAAAAGAGGATTGATGATGGTTATCATCTCGAGGTAGCTCGTCAATGCTCAACATTTCCATAATAGATTCATCCAAAGGAAAAATCGGGGAAATGTAGTTGATCGCAAACAACAAGGAACTTAACCGTGATGGCATCGAGTAACTGTCAGGTGAAAATAGATGTTGGTCATCCGAAGAGGGAGAAACAGATTGGATAGAAACATATGATGTTTCGGCTGGACTAAGTGGCATGGTGTCACCTAGTTCATCAAATTCCAACAGACTAGGTATGATACAAGGGTCAGATGATTCCAAAGATTGATAAGCAGTGGGTGAAATCATATCGACGGTGGAAATATAATGTGTAGTCCATGGAAGTGGTGTAGGGAAGGTCCCCATACTAGAATATTTCAGTAAGCCAACACCAATGCTTTCATACATGATCTTGTGGTCTCCCAGGAAAGGAATGTTGTTGGTAGCAGGAGCACGAGCATCAATTGTGTAGAAATCTAATTGATCAACTATGACAATTTTTCCCTGATGAGGAAATGGTACACATCGAAAGACCGATGAGGCAACAATAGTCATAGCATAAAACCAACTTCTTGCAAGTAACAAGTTGTAATCGAGGGGAGCATCGACCACCTCGACATCAACAGTGACAGTTTTGCCACCCAATTGGATGGGCAGGGACTGTAAAAGCCCATGGGGATGAAAACCTCACCCATCGAATGTGTGTAACATCATTGGGGATTTGTTAAGTATGAGTAATTTTAAAATTTTCCAACATGCTAAAGACACGACACAAGTAGAATCTCCCTCATCCAAAATAGTGTGGTGGATTTGTTGATTGTGAAAAACAACATCAACTTGGAAAGCAAGTTGGTGGGAGAGTCAAGATGTATAATTGTCTAGGTTAAACATGATATGGTTGGATGAATCAGGATCAACAGTGCCAATAGAAGACAAGAGCGGTCTACGTTGACTGGGGTAGTGTTGTAGAACTTCTAATGCAGACATAACACATGATGCTTGAGCCAAATATTCAACAATGTTGTAGTTTTGGGTGGCACATGAACTAGGATTAAAGGTAGATTTATGAATAGTTCTCTTAGGAGGATGTAATATAGATTCGAACGTAGGTTTCTCAATCTGAAGTGGTTCAGATGGAGGATTAACTGATGGAGGGATAATGGAGGATGATGATGGATCCGGTAATGTACCGGTACAGTTAGTGAATTTTCCTTTGTTAGGGTTAACCGGTGTGTCATATGTCCTAGAGAGAGTGGTCAAATTAATCCCATTAAACATATAAATATGTGCACTCATTGAGGCATCATCATGAGGATGGCTAGAAATGCCCCCAAGAGAGGGGGTTTGATCAAGTGGTAAAGTGGTATACAGGAACTTAACCGTTGTTGCTGATTGTTGCTGAGTAAGCACAACAGGTTGTGAATTTTCCTGGAAAATTTTGGCCACTTCATTGCGATGTGGATAGTTTTGAGTGTAGTGATCATCAGCACAAATGATACATAGGAATTTCAGTTTCCGTTGTGGTTTCTTTTTGGTAGTAGGTGTTTGAGCTTGATTTTTTGGTTGTTCATTGTTATTAGTATTTTTTGATTTATTTTTTGTCTTCTTCTTACCTCCAGATTGTTGTGAAGGGACAGATTGAACTACATTCACTGCAAATATATGAGTTTGGGGGTAGGTATAGGAAAGTGTGGTCGATTGGGAATTAGATTGAGTTTTGACGGAATCGATAACACTGTCTACATGAGATGAGAATGACGGTTTGGATGGATCGGTATTATCTCGAGCAACATTTGGAAGAAAACCATACAAAGTACTAGATTGTGAATAAACCAAATCTAAGTACTGAGCCCGAGCAATGGTTTCTTCCTTGATGACTGTGCCACCCATAGTGACATCATGAGAAATTGTAGGGAAAAGTGATTTAGTAAAGCACTCCGCCAATAATATGTCAGGAATGATTACTTTGATCATCCTTCATCGTCATCTCCACTCATGGATATGGTTAGAGATATGCATAGAGTCAGTTTGATGAAGGGAGGTCAAGAGTTTAGTACCCGTCTTGTAGCAAATAGGTAGTTGAAAATGCGTGATGAAAGACATGGCAAGGGAGTTGAAATCATGAAAAGAAGCACGTGGTATTTCAATATACCACTTTACTGCAGAGCTCGTAAGTGTTTGCTGGAAAAGACACAAACGTATAGAATCATCCATGAGGGAGTTTGATGAACACCACAAATGGAAAGTCATCACATGGTTATTTGGATCTTCTCCATATTTTCCGTCAAATTTTGGAATATCGGAAGGAAGTTTAGCTGGAATAACTAGCCAAACCAGTGAATGAAAAATAGGATCATTGGTTAATCGAGACAAGTTTGGGAGATCTAGAGTCACAAGGAAAG
>ML801790.1:276126-294362 GCA_009831015.1 Picea engelmannii
TCAGTAATGTTGCATCAATGAAATTGTGGGAAGCTCCTCCATCAATCAGAACCGACACTCTCTATCCTTGTAAGACCCCTCTCATCCTGAAGGTGTTGAACTTGGGTACCCCGCTAATATATGCCAACGTAGACTTCTCTCTAGCCGCACAGTCTAGTTCTGGAACCTCCTCTTCTGTTGCCTCTAATGTTTTGGCCTCCATGCTTTGTATCTAACCATACTCATCCTCTTCTTCGTCATCTGAAGTGACCTCAATGTAATGTACCTATCCTCGTCCCATGCACCTGTGTGAGGGATTCTATGGCTCCTTGCATGTGAAGCAAAGTTGCTTACTTCTCAGTTCCCTCCTAGTGTTGTCATCTATTCTACAATAGCCCCTGTCATAACCCTTAGGGTCACGTCCTCCCTGGTTTATTGGAGGACTTTGATCTCTTCCACCATTGTTAAGAGGTGGTCTGGGTATGAATTTTGGTTTAACAGCTAGACCCAGATCCCTTGTCTTCCAAATGGCTTCTTGTAGGTTGGTAGGCTTGAAGGCCTTAACCCAACCCTTCAAGGGTTCCATAAATCCTTCTGTAAAGAGCATCATGAGCTTGGTTGGGGACATATCTTGCACCATCACTGCCAACCTCTGGAATTCATCAATGTATTCCTCAGTTGTACCTGTTTGCTTGAGTTGCGTGAGCTCCCAAAAATGTAATTCAGGATCTCCTAGATCAAATCTATCAATCAGCCTCTGAGTGAATTCTGTATAGGATACAATTTGGTTGTGTCCGAGTGTGGTGAGCCCATGGTACCACCAGTCATGGGCCTTTCCATCCAAGTACATGGTGGAAAAATTGATGGCCTCCATCTCTCTCATGGGGTTAAGCTACAGGTAAGTATCCATCTTCTGCACCCATGCTTGTGGTGTCATCTTAGCCGTACCATCAAAGTATGGAATCTCTATATTCCCTGCCCTTCGCTCAAACTCAAAGTTGCCCTTATGGTTCATCCTAGGCTGGTTTCTGAACCTGAGTTGACAATACTGGTCTAGGGACATCTGTCTTTGAACTTTCATATCCAGGCTGTAGTATTCCCTGGTACTCCTAGCTAATTGTTCCACAAAATCTTCAACCTAATCCTGTTTCCCTTGCTCATCAGTGAATGTGGGCATGTATGGTCTAGGGTTAGCTCTGCTATCTAAGTGTCAACCTAGCTGTTCATCTATGAACACTGGCATGTATGGCCTATGATTAGCCCTGCTACCCATCTGTCCATGGAATGTGCCACCTCCCAGACTTCCTTCAGATCCCGGTGCTTTCTTCGGGTTATATCCGGCTTCCTCATGGGTTCCACCGGAGCCCCCATCCTCCTTAATCCCATACATATCAGGATCCTTACCTTGATGGGTCACTTACATCAGAAGGTCCGTTATTCTAGTTTCGTTCTCGTTCATTTTTTGTATATTCTCATCAACTTTATTCAAGGTTTCAGAGATTTCGACCTGTCCCCTTCTATTAGTTTCTTGATACTCATCCAACTGTCAGACCAATGTGCTTTCTATGCATTTCATATTTTTTTGGAACTTACCAAATTCATCTACTAATAGAGCCAAGCCCTGAGGCTCATGGTCATCCCCTGACCCTTCCATTTCTTCCTTTATTTCACTGTTGTTTTTCTTCCTCTGGCCCATAATAGTTTCACTATACCTATGCATACGCTGATCTCTCCACGGGCTTGGAGGATCGATGCTCTGATACCACTGTAATGATCCCAAGACAAATTCTTTCTTGAAATCACTAACTACTACTAATTTATACAAGATTCATCAACACATGGAGATCACAATATATTCAAGATGTACAAGCACAAGCAAAGATCTGACCTTTTTATTATGAGCAATGTAAATCAATACAATAGATGGTCGATCTGGCATAAACCTCGGATGGTCGTACAAACAGTAGATATGAGCTGCTACAAAATGCTCCCAAAAATACAAAATAAGCCTCCAAATCCTGGATATACAATGAAAAATGAATCAAGCAGATCTGAGGCATACTAATGCTCAACCTTCAAGATGGAAAGTGTCACGTCCTGCTAGAATGTTGAAGCCCTCAATAATTCTACCCTGCTACCAAAAGTGTCCAATCATCCTAAGAAATATGTCAAATGATAGATCGGGCAACTGTAAGGACAACCCAAATATCCAAATTCCCAAATCCACTCTCAAACCCCGTAGATCTGAAGTCCTCCCTGAATGGTGTGCCCCACTAGATGACTAAAACCCTAGCTGGTTCATCCCTGATGAAGGAGGCCTCCAAATGCTCTGAAAATCTCCAAGAATATAGATCGGGCTATGATAATCCCGTGGGAGAAGTTTCAGACTCAGATCTCAAGCAGATCTCCCTACATCTGAGTTTTACTGAATCACAGGACATCCCTTATGGCTCCAAGATGTCCCAATCTGCAGACAAATGTAGAATGATGATAACCCTCCAGAAAATCCCTCAAACTAATGGTCCTGCCCCTACAAACAAAACCCAACTGTCAGAATGGCCCCAGGCCATCAGGATAAGTTGTTTCGAACCTCCCTCTAGATGATGGTGCACCCTTGCTGGAAACACAAGAACAATATGGCCTACTACCTTCTGAAGTGCTAGATGGAGATGGGCTGAGACTAGAATGGTGTGGAGGAGTCTTTCATCCCCGAGACCAAGCTGTGGAACAATGTGAGTGGATATTTCACCACTGATTTGCTCACAAGGGTTTATACAACAAACCCCCAAACTGAATGCTCAAGAGCAATAGAAAATGCTAATCCAAAACCAAAATGAGTAATAGGTGCACCCCAGCCTCTTACTTATACTTTTCTTTCTAATTCTCTGTTGAGTTAGGTTAACTCCCAGGGTTAATCGTCTATTCTTCTGTTGAGTTATCTTTTACTCCTTTATCCTTTTCCTTTCTTAATTCAACTTAAAAATACAACTTTTAACTTCTTGAATTTTCCCCCCCTCAGTGTGAGACTATGACCTAGTGGGGGTGCCCAAGACACTAAGTCTCCTCATCACCTCTCTAAGAGGTGGGGGACATTACACTCACTTTTCATTATAAACCATTCCCTAAGCAGTTTTCATCCTCAACCAAGCAAAGCCTTAATTTTATCCTTTGCAATTTGACACCCTATACCGTGGAGGGAACATCACCCCGAGTGTCCATCTCCCGCATATATTTCCTTGCATTGAGCATAGGTACGATCCACTACTGGAACTAGTTTTGCTTACTTGCAACACTAGTTCCCTCCTCTGTATCATAGAATGCATTTGTTATGAAAAAACAAAAAGAGACGGGTGGGAAGGGAATATTATGTTGTAATTTTTAGCAGTCGTTTCGCCTTTGAACAGAGCATAAAGTTATTAAGTCCATGTGTCATCATAATTTTGGGTTTAGCATGGACTTAGGAAGCTGATCCCACTACAAAGTTTTCTATACCGAATGGTTACTCTTCCAGTCCCTATAGAGAACGTTATTGATGCCTCCTGCATCTAATTGTCACATCATTGAGTTCATGCTTCCAAAGTTCACCATATGTCTCATGCTCTTGTTCAAAGGAAGTCTATCAACCTGTTTTGGCCACTCCTCAAAAATCTTGAATTTGCATGTTGGTCATACCCTCAGTTTGTCTCAGAATCACATGATACTTTGGTCTTATCATGCACCCTAACCCTACTTTCATCATTGGTAGATCACTTTGAACCCAACAATCGACATTTCATCATTGGTCATTGACTGGGTGGTTTCCCTTGTGTTTGGCGACAATACATCTATTCTCACTTTGGGATTCGTGCAATGTCTTGGATGCCATTAGCCTTATTGGTGGTTTCCTCACATTTGTCAGCAATTTTTCATCATTGGTTGTTATTTAGAGGGTCCTTTTCATGTACCGCTTTCATTTGGCACACATGAAAGACACACAGGGTCATTGGTTCGTGAACATGTTCTTTGTCCGATCTCTACCAAATCATGAAGCTCCTACTTTGTTCCTTGTGCTGACTGATGAGAGATGCCTCAATGCTCTCCTTGTGGGTCTCCTTCCATCGACTTTAGCTCAGTTATTCTGGAAATGGGACCTAGAGTTTTATAAGTACCTTGAGGCTTCCAGTCATTAGTGGTAGACTCTCTTGCCATTTACAGATGGGAATACAAAAATGTCTCCTAATCAATGGATCTCTCAAGTGTTTGACACCAAATCCTTTATTCACATTTGTATATATGTACTCGGTGCCTTGATACCTACTTCCATTATCGGTAGGTTGTCTCGCGTTTGTTAACAGTATACTTCAATGACCAGTAATCAAACAATGTATCATTGTGTTCAACCTCAACTCATTTATTCACATGATGTAGACTTACACCATTGGCAGATAGTGTAGAAGACTTGAATACATCACTATGTGGCCACAGCTTTCCTGAGTTGTTGCTTCCATTTCATTGGACCAGTACCTATTTGACTTCAGTGATCATGGGAGATCAGATTTTACTCCATAGTATAAAGATATCTTCAGATTGATTTTTGAGACTATTTTCACTGGGCCTTGTTCGTGACTATTACAACTTTTCTCATATAACTACATTTGTATTTTCCTATTCATGGCCATGAACACTTTTTTGGTATATTTTCGACATGGATTTGCATTGTATTCTTGGCAGCCATGTATGCAAAGTCAGTACATAATGTAATGATCAATTGAGTTCATCCAGCTAGTTCTCTACCACTCCACTTATGGGTTATTTATAATGTATTTCGGTCATCGCAGATACTCCTATGATCTCACACATTAGGGGGCATCTGTTATAGAAAGATTTTCCTCACCATTGATATCTTGCACAGAGGGCGTTTTTCAAGGGAAAAACTCTCTATGGCCAAGGGAAAACCACAACAAATAGGTATGACTGCAGAAATCAACTCAATTCCAACATATGCTATATAG
Organism: Picea engelmannii; assembly: GCA_009831015.1. Taxonomy (NCBI): domain Eukaryota; kingdom Viridiplantae; phylum Streptophyta; class Pinopsida; order Pinales; family Pinaceae; genus Picea; species Picea engelmannii. Next base: position 281,097 of record ML801790.1, read on the forward strand.
ACTAATGTGAAATAGAAGGAAGAGGCCTACCTCAATCCAACGTTTGATGATGTTCCACCATTGAGCACTTTGACCCAAAGCTTTATATCTGCGAGAATTTCTTAACAAACAATAAAAGAAAGTATATAGTGATGATATAAAAGGGGTTAGCACATTAGATAGCATAATCCATTAATAAACATTACAAACATGCCCATGGATAATAATCATATATTTGCAAGATACCAATAGGACGGGAAAAGAGTATTTCTATTAATAATTGATCAGCAGAAGTGTCAACATTACAGACTTCCATGTTTGCATGGTTCGAAACCAAGAATAGGTCATTCTGATTTCTTTTATTTAAATCATAATTTTGCCTGAGATTTGGTTGTTTGTTTAATTCTTAGTTTTACAAGGTTTCTTGCAAATCCTGTACCTCTTCATTCTGTACATTTTTTATATAAATAATAAATGTATATAGTAGGTCTTTGTTGTTATAGCAAGATTTGCCTCCCCATTATTATCTTGCACAGAGGGCCTTTTTCCATTTCTCTGTGCAAACTTTTTATCTCTTTTTGATGAATCCAAAGCTAAAAAATATACATTTGATTTTTTGCTGAGAGTTGTAGAATAGGTCATTCTAATTTCTTTTATTTAAATCATAATTTTTCCTGAGACTTGGTTGTTTGTTTAATTCTTAGTTTTACAAGGTTTCTTGCAAATCTTGTACCTCTTCATTCTGTACATTTTTTATATAAATAATAAATGTATATAGTAGGTATTTGTTAATGAATAGTTAGTTATTTTCCTTTCGTAGCTTAGATTCTCTTATCAGCCAACAAATTCGTTAAACCCGTCAGGGTGAGTTAGCCCAAACAGATTAGGTTAACATAGAAAACCTCAGACCATACTCTCCCTTCCCATTGATGAACGTTCACATATGCCCGTCAATAATAGGTACATCCAAACCAAAATGGAGTTTCTAGACATCTCATCAGTAGGAGCTTCTTATATATATGCTGCCAAAATCGAGTAAAAAATTAAGCAACAGAAATAGCGGGAATCTGGGTCTGCAAATCCATAGAAATGAAAGTATGGTAAAGGAAACCCTAAATCACATAGAAGTCCACCTCAAGACATCATTCCTAGCCATAGAAAATTAAGAGAAATGGGAAGAATAATAAAGACATTGGGAAGTGGTGCGACTTCCAAAAAATCCCTTAGAACAACATCGATGACTGTCACTCGAAAACTTCATTTGTAGTCAAGTTCAAAGAAATACAGAGGAGCCCCGACTTGGACTTTGATTCAAAAAAAAAAAAATGTGAAAAAACATTGATGCAGAACCCATTGCTACTGTTGCAACCACAAAAATACAACCAAAAGAGCCAGAGGATACTGAGGAGGGGGGCACCTTTTCCATTCACAGATGTCGGTGAAGGGGACCCTGTTGCATTTTATTATTGATAGAAGAATCCAGAAGAACCTCATATCAATAAAGGTCATCAAGAATTTGTATTTACCGATAATTCCACACCCGAAACTATACAACATTAGATGGATATGCCAAGGACGTGATCTTCGTGCCATCCATTAATGTCACATGTCATATGGCCTCAAGCCCTTCAAGGATGAGCTATTGTGTGATGTTTTCCCACTGGAATTCTATGATATTATATTAGGCCAACCATATATGTGGAAGTTTCATTCTATCTATGAGTCTTTACCCCGTAGTGTCATTGTTACTCTGGAGGGTCAACTCTATAGAATACCAGAGGTAGTTCCGACTACTATCATTCCAAAACAACTCTGTAAAGTAATATATCATACTGAAAAGCTTAGCCTCTTCACAATATGATAAGAAGGTGAAAATGAGTACATTTAAACAACTACAACCTTGGCCCAAGACCCTTATATCTAGCAGAAGTAGATCAACAAGATTGTAAAAGAGCATAAAGACATTTTGGCTTCACCTACAAGGATGCCTCAACACTGACCAATCAAGAAAAGATATAATAGATCCCTTCATAATAATCATGTTGTATATTCACCGATAGAGTCATCCCACACTTTGTAAGATCATGATACTAGACATTTGAATGGATCCAACCCCTCTAGAAACAAGTTCATAACAACCTTCAACAAGCTAAGCGAGACAACTTCTTCAAGAAGGCAAGCAACTCACCAAGGTTCAGATTCAAAAAAATATTCACTAGGACCTTGAAACAATGGGGACCATTTATTCTTAATGGGGGAGCGTTAACCCAGGTGGATATTGATGGCCATCCACCTATTCTCCTTTTGACAATTTTTTATAGTTTTTTGAATCCCAAACTTTCAGGGTCGTTTTGAGGCCTTAAAGGACATTTGATTGGAGTTTTTGGGGGTTAGGGGTTACATATGACATAAATTTAACCAAAATGGAAGTTTTACTTCTCGAATAGACCATTCCTAAGAGGTATTGAATTCCCGAAAAGGAGATTGTATGAAAACGTTATGCCCCTGGGAAGTTGATGTATCAACTACCCCCATTGGGGCCACCAAATCGTTTGGCTTTTCATCTTTTGGGATTAGGGTTTTGGAATTTATTTATGTTGAAAAGGCCTTTGGAGCCTCATTTTAATGGTCATATTCCTGTGAATGAGCATAGCCATCACATCTCTTCTTAGAGATAAGATTACACCATTCTAGTGAGTTTATTCACTCTCTATTTTTTACAGTTTTTGTAGATTTCTCTCATTAATAAAAAAATTTGCATTACTATATTTCTTTGTTTAGTGAAATATCTTTGTATATTTCATTTTTATATCTCTTCCTTTATTTCATTCTCAAAATAATCTGGATCAACTTGCTTGGCTTGAATGGTGCGCAAATCCCCATATCCGGTTTGTCGAATTCAGTGTGAATGTTGGTATCTCCTATCAATATCTCTGGGATATTGGTGTCCATTGGAGATGTGTCATCATTCCCAGGTTCTTCATATTTCCTTCAATTTTCCCCCTCATCTTCCTTTTCTATAGCCTCATTTCTTGCTTTCCATGTTGCTTATGTTTTTTTTGTCACTTATGTTGTTTCTCTTTCAACTGCTGCTATTTTTTCATCTTCTTTCTTGGTAGTTTCCTTTTCCTATGCTTCTTCTTTAGTTGTTGTTGCATCATATTTTTCCTTAGATTTAACTTCCTCGGTTATCCTTTTCTTTTCTACAACATCCTCTTTCTTCTTGTGGTTCTTTTATTTCTTCCTCCTATTTTTTTCTATCACTAGTACTTCTTCTTCTACTGATGTTGACTGAGGGGATGTAGTTGCAACAGATGTGTTAGTTGTTTCCTCTTCTTTTTCTTTCTTACTAGCTTCCTCGTGAGATATTTCTTCATTTGTAATCCTCCCTAAGGGGTTTCCTTGTCTCCTCGCGATGACCTCGTCATATTTCCTAGGCTTGCAATGGACTTATTCTTTCTCCCATGTGCATGAAGTGTATTCATGTTGGGGTACATGCTCAACTACATACTTAGTGACATACTCATTTTTTCTATTTTTTCTACTATTTAGGAGGACTTTTATTTATAGTATGTCTATTTATAGAAGATCTATTTTTAGCTGGTGGATTCCTTTATGTAATACCATGATAAAATAGCATGGGTTTCCAAAACCATGGGCTCATAAACCACCATTAGGAAAATTCCTATTTTTTAGGAGATCATTCCTATTTCCTTATATTTAGGAAATATTTCCTATTTCATGGCTATAGAGAACACTTTAATAACAATATTATACTCCTAGGGAAGTGAGCATTACCCATATAATACTTTGATTTAACTCACTTCACTTATTTAGTGACTTTCCATAATTACCAAATTATCACTTGGTTAGGACTTTAGTTCCATTCTTGAACTCTAGTCTTATTCTAAGAGATTTTTTTATTATGGAATGCATGTTGAATTCATGTAGAGTTCTCATTAATTTCACACCTATATTTTTTACCTTTTCTTATTATTAGCAACTTTTGACTTTAGTTAATTATAACTATTGGGAGAAGTTACTTTTTTACTTGAGCATCCACATGGAAATCCCAGTCTAGTGCGCATTACTAATCATATGGAGAGTCTTATATATCGTACTCATTATCACGGATTAACACATTTTTATTACATTTGGTTTCTTAGTCTCTTATGTGTGAATATTGATTCTATTTTTATCTCTCCTCTCTCCCATTTACAATTAGCTAGTGTAGTATTTCCCTCTTACAATTAGGTCTTGTATTTTGGTTTAATCCTAGAATTTTGATGGGATGCCAAGATTCTTGAAGTGTTCTTTGATGACTTTCTTTAGGCCATGCTTTATGAATATCTCTTCTCTGAAGTGATGCAAAAGTAACACATCCACTTTGTCTTGTCCTACTTGGTATTTTTGAATGAGTACGAGTCGATCCACAATGGGAGCAGGGGATAGATTGCTTTCTTATCTTGGTAGAGAATTGCCCCAATTCCATTAATCATTTTTTAATAAGCCACTTATTGGAGTACCAACTTATCTGGAACACATCAGGGAAACATATGTGGGCATTTGGTGGCTCTGTATATTCTGATGTATGTTCGTATTGATAAACAATTTGGTAACCTTGATTTTCCACTCTTGGAATAATAAAAAAAATGATATTAGAAGAAAAAAAAAGAATTATTATCAGTTCACAATATAGCATTTAGTCTCAACTTCGTCATGTTAAAAATTTACTCTAGATCAACTAACTAAATAAATAGATCAAATCTAAATACTTTGTTGAAATAATTAACTCTTGCATGTAGCAGAAAAAATGAGAATAGAAATCACACACAATACACAATAATTGTTTTTTTCTTCCAAATGGGTTGTTCATAAAATAACATCATAACTTACAAGATCTCCCTTCACTAGGAAAATGGCTCTAAGAAATTAAAACCACAAACCAAATTTGCAAACCTGAGCGACAACATTGCCTTGATTTGTTTGTTTCCAATCACTGAGGCTATCCATACACATATGTATAGATCTATATTTGTTGCAATAAATGCATTTTCCTCAAAAGACGTACTTCCTAAAAATATGTGTTATCTCAAAAGACATGTTGCCTTGAAATGCATGCTACCTCGAAAGGCATGCTACCTCAAAATACATGCCACCTAAAAAGGTGTTCTACCTCAAAATATGTGCTACCTCAAGATCCATGTTGCATCAAAAGATGTTCTTCCTCATAATTTGTGCTACCTCAAAATATGTACTGCCTTGATTTCTATGATGCCTCAAAAGATGAGCTATCTTGAAATTTGTGCTCCCTCAAAAGACATGTTGCATTGAATTTTGTGTTGCCTCGAGAAGCATATGATCTACCTTGGGAACTATGTTGTTGTTTTTATTTTCTCTCCAAGATGAAAAATCATATCTTATTTTTCCTCTTCACCTCATGTTACTTGTGAAATGAAAAATCCTTGTGTCTTTTTCTTTACCATCTCTATCTTTTTTCTTGAGTGATTTACCTAATCTCAACGGTCAATATTAGATTGTGAGATCAACGAATCTCTTTTAATTAAATCATTAAGACACTTTAACTTAGTCACTTATTAATTGAAATTCACTTTATAAAAAAAAATCACTTTATTAATAAATTAATAAAGTGATTTCTAGGAAAACTATAGGATACATTTAATGACAATTTTCGCAAGTAGACACCCTTACGGAAATATCTATTTGAGATAAAAACACTAATACTCCCTCTTAGAGAGGAAAGTATTCTCCACTACTCCAAGATTGTCTCTAAAATGACAAACTTTCCCTTGACCAAGGGCTTGGTGAAAGTGTCTGCCAACTTCTCCTCTCTAGTAATAGATTGGAGTTGAATTGCTCCCTTCTACACCCTATCTCTGATGAAGTGGTATTTGATCTCAAAATGATTTGACATGTTGTGAAACACCATATTATCTGAGAGTTTGATGCAACTCTAGTTATCACTATGGATCACAGTCAACTCAAGTTCTTGAGCAAACAATCATGTGAGTGTCTTATGAAGCTAGATGGCTTCACAACTAGCTAGACAAGATTCCATGTAATCTATCTTTGATGAATTTAGTGCTACTGAAGTCTGCTACCTACTAAATCAGAAAATAACTGCTGACCCCAAACTAAATCAACACTTAGAAGTGTTATTCTAATTTTTATCACTTCCTTCCCAATATAAATCAGATAACCCCTGCAACCTCAGACCATCTTCACCAAGGTAATGTAATTTATATCCTACTATTTCATGCAATTATTTTATCAATTTCTTTTCTACCACCTAGTCAACCTCCCTCAACTGCACCATGAACTAGCTCAATGTGTTAACAACTAAGAAGATATTTGGTCAAGTGTTGATCATATACATCAATGATCCATTCAACTTCCTGTAGTATATGGAATCTACCAACTATAAAAATGAAGAATCAATCCTCTTCACATTGGTCACCATCAGAGTGGCCATCAGTATATTATCATGCATATTTAATATCTTCAGTATATCAAAAGTATATTTCCCCTATCCGAGGAAGATCTCTCTTGATATTTTCCAAACCTCAAGTCCTAAAAAATAATGCATCGAACCTACATCCTTCATCTCATATTATGGCGTTGGATCTAACTTGCAACCTGCAATTAGACTCTCTGCACCTATCAAAATAAGATCATCCACATACAACACCAAGACAAGGACCTCATATCCAACCAATGAGAAGTATAGGTTGGGATCTTCTTCACTCTTGGTGAAGCCCATGCCTTATAGATAATTGTTGATCCTGGAGTACCATGCCCTATATGCCTATTTGAGTCCATATAGGGTTTTCTTAAGACTTCATACATGTGTCTCCTGGTCATGGACCTCAAACCCCTGTAGTTGATCAATGTAGACCTATTCTTCAATGATGTCATTGAGGAAGGTAGTCTTCACGTCCATCTGATGGATGATCCATCCCATCTCAAAATATATAGAGATAACTTCTCGAATAGAGGAGTATCTGGCTATAGGAGAAAAAGTCTCCTCACTGTCTACTTCCTCTCTTTGAGAAAACCCATGAGCCACAAATATGTCCTTGTACTTATCCACACTACCATATATTGCATGTTTTACCTCGTAAAGCCACTTGGAAGTCACAACTGACTTCCCCTCTGGTCTTAGCACAATATCGCATACAACATTCCTCATGATGGAGTTGTGTTCCTCCACCATGGTATCTCTCCACACTTTCTAGTTGGTTTCTTCCTCAAATCTAGAGGTATCTAAGTCTATGATGTTGGTTGTGAAATCCATATACTGCAGAAATGTTTGCAGAGTTACTATCTCCCTGAATGTGGACCTGAGAGGATCAAAATTCTCTTGATCATCCCACAAGGTCTGCTCAAACCACTTGGGCCTCCTGAATGAATTCGAAGGGGTTGTTGAGAAATTAAAACCACAAATGAAAACTGCAAACCTGAACCACAACGTTGCCTTTATTTGTGTTCTGTCAATCACTGAGTTTGTCCATATAGATCGATATGTCTTTGTACCCTCTGTGATAAATGTAGCTTCCTCAAAATATGTGCTTCCTCAAAAGTCGTGCTACCTCGAAATCCATGCTACCTCAAAAGATGTCCTTCCTCAAAATATTTTCTACCTTGAAATCTATTTGGCCTCAAAAGACATGTTGTCTCAGAATCCATGCTACCTCAAAAGATGTGCTACCTCAAAATATATGTTGCCTCAAAAGACATATTGCCTCAAACTTTGTGCTACCTCAAAAGATGTGTTGCATTGATTAGTGTGCTACCTCAAAAGACATGTTATATCAAAATATGTGATGCCTCAAAAGACGTGTTGCCTCAAATTTTGTGCTACCTCAATAAGTGTGTGACCTTCCTTGGGAAGCATAACATTGTTGTTTTTATTTTCTCACCAAGCTGAAAAATCAGATATGATTTTTCCTCTTCACCTCATGTGACTTTTGAAATGAAAAATCCTTCTATCTTTTCCTTTACACTCTCTGTCTTTTTTCTTGAGCAATTTACCTAATCCCAACGATCAAGATTAGATCATGAGTTCAAAAACTCTCTTTTAATTAAATTATTAGGTGACTTTAACTTTGTCACTTTATTAATTAGAAGTCACTTTATAAAAAAAACACATCCACTTTATTAATAAATTAATAAAGTGAATTCTATTAAAATTATAGGATACATTTGATGACGATTTCCGCAAGTAGACACCCTTATGGAAATACTTGTCTGAGCTATAATAAATCTCAATCCATATGCTTAAGATATATGGGTTTTTTTACAACCTCTCAAAGAGCATTTTTTCCATGTGAAACAAACATAATTTTTCTTGCAACCACACTTATGTTCTTGGAATTCTTGGAAACATGTCCAATTTATTGAAACCATGATCAATTATTGGAACGTTGTCAACATTTCATTCCTACTCTCCATATTACTCTTCCATACTCTATACTAATTTCCCCTCTACACTCTTCCTCTACGCTACCGCCCTTCAATACTTAGAAAATTTTCCTTCTTTTTCCCTACTCTCTCTACTATTTTACTCTACCACTCTTCCACACATAGAAATTTGTTCACACCCCCCTCACCTCTGAAAACATGTCATCACACCTCCCTCCCCTCTCCTTACATTTCCCCTCTCCATACTTAACTTATTTCCTAATTCTCCCCCCTTTTATTGTTAATGAATTATTCCATGATACATGGAAGCCAATGGGACAATGGCACATTGTAGCCAATGGGATGGTGACACATGGTGACCAATGGGATGATGACACATGACATCCAATCAAACTATGACATGTGGCAGCTAATGACATCACAACACATGGAATCCTATGGAAACCTATCACATTATGAAAGATGGTGATGATATGGATATGACTCAGCATTGATTTGGTGATGATAGGGATGCTTACTAGGTGTTGACATGACACTTAGTGGATGTTGATTGTACTATCAAAATATTTAATTATTTCATGAATTTTCTTAAAGTTCGAGTGTCCATAGTATTCATAGTTTTCTTATGTTCCACATGGAGTGTATGATAAGTTTCAATATATAAATTCTTAACTTTAAAATATGATGATGAATGTGCGATGGGAATTTTAAAAGAAAAGGAGAATTTAAATGAAGAGCTAGGATTGATCTACGAAATTGGATGGAAGGCTGTCGAGTAGCAATTTATCGAAGGTCATATATTGAGATATGGTCATTGGTTTTCAAAACATTATACCTCATTGGAAAGGTAATTCAATGAGGAAGATGATGTAATAGGTTTCAAGAGGTGAAAGTGGTCATTATTCTCTCATAAGTTTAAATAATAGTCAACTATTTTTTCATAATTTGTTGATAAATCTTCTTGGAACCTCAACTTTACGAGCTTATATCTTGAGATAAAAAACTCTAAATTGTGCTACAAAGGACACATTAGAAACATAGGATGATGAATATTTCATATAAAATGGTATCCATGGATGAAATGTCAAATAGATTTCCCCAAAAATTAAAACATAGCCCACTTTTAAAAATGCATTCAATTAAAAATTTTCAAAATAAAAGTTTATGTAAAAAAATTTTGTTAAAGATGAAAAGGGCCCACTTCAAGACATGAATTCTAATCACATAGAGTCATTAATGAGATTTAAATGATTCATTAAATAAAGTGGTTATTCCAAGAAGAAAAGTGTGTGGGAAGACTAAAACCCTAACTACTTCAAGAAAGCATTGAAAGTATCTTTTAGAAGGAGGAAGCATCATAAAAAAAAATGTTTAGAAGTGTAGATTTTAACCTTGTACAATATTTAATGAAAACATATTTTTAGTAAAAGAACAAAAAAGATACAATGGAAAATACAAACATTACACAGATATTTTTCCCCTGAAAACCCAAACCAAGAAAACCAACATATTTTATATTCATTCATAGTAATACATTGTTTACAATACTCTATATATATATATATATATATATATATATATATATAGGATCTAGCGGCATCCAAAACCCTAACCCAATGACCTGGATTAGTCCACAACCCTAATTCCTTAACCAAAAATAGAAAACCATGTACCAAAAAACCACCTAAATATGTGACACATTTTTCGAGGAAGAAAAGTTTTTCTTGGGGGCATTGCACCCCCCCTCAAACCTCCTTGCCTACCTGACACAATGCTCAGGAAATACTACTCGTGCAAATAAGATAACACATACCCAACAAGAATAAGGCAATCAAAAGATCAGAATAGAAGGGTCCAACCATAAACATCCAACTAAGCTTCTTATCAACAAATAAATATCTTCATCTTCTCCATTCTTCTTCTTCTTCTACACTATTTTCTCAATGATTTATGCTTGTATTTCTAAACTAAGCATAAGGTTGAGTTTTTGAGTTTTTCTCTTGTATTCTTCCAAGACTTTAATATATAATATCATGGAGTATTTATAGCCATATATGAGACTGCTAAATGTAATATAGGATTATCTATTTGATCCATGGATATTTAGTCCTTATGTTTGACAATCTTTTCTTCTAAACCACTAGTCAATTGGTTTACTAAATGTTTTGTAATGAGAAATATCATTCATTTAATAAACTCCACAGAGAACTATTTTGGGGCGTAGCTTTAATGATTTCTCAAATCTTGGGATTTCTAAGTGTGAGAATTTTGGAGTTTTCCTATCAAATTCTTTTCAATTTTGAATGCAGAACTCATTTAAGGTCCTATAAAATGATCAAAACTACTTCATCGTTTTTCTTGTGAGAATATATGGATGTATCCTCTACTTTCATATGATTTAGAGGGTTGTATAAATGGTGTTGAGCATACATATATTATGATATTGAATACTTTTTTCAATATTGTTATTGTTAATATGTTACTTTTTACACATAAAGAATATATTTTGTTATCAGGAACCATTCCATATGAAACTAAGTAATAAATACTTGGGGTTTGTTGTCTAGCATTCTCCCCAATCCAAGAGCATGAAGATATATCTTTTAGCCAAAGAGGAGTACCACCTATATAAAAATGTAGGAGGATATTGTATCCTTGTGAATTTGTTTTTTGTTTCTTAACCAATATAAACATACCTACAACCGATACGTTAAAGCCCAACACTCACTCAAAACATTGCATTTTCATCTAACATTTTATACACTAAACAAACCTAAGCATTCATGAAACAAAAGGGACAAGACAAGAATTGATGCTTGCTGGAAACCCCTAGATAAGTATTTTCATTTTCCAGCCAGAAACATTTTTGGCGACCATACTAGGGAACGCTTTATTTTCAAGAGATCTGAGTCTTTGTTTCAGATCTGATAAGGGAAGTAGAGTCTCCATTGTTCAAAGTTTCAAAAATAAGATTCAAGAAGAGTGCTACTTGTTCTTTATGCATAGGGTTTATAAAAATATTGTTTAAATATATTTGAATGACCTCAGAAAGAGAAAACAACCATCAAATATTTACGAGGATGAAATCCCTAGAAATTTCATTTAAAGAACTCTTAAAATCCCTGGCAATTCCATTGGAAATATTTAAGAATATCAAGAAGAGATATATTATGAATCCTATGAGGATTTTATTTCATGTCATGGTGCTCCTTTAACTTCTCCACCAATCCCATAAATTGATTTAAAAGAATCATCAAAAGAAAGATTTACCCAGAGAAGGAAGCGATTTAATAGAAGCCCTTTAAGTCTTCTAGAAGTAGATTTTCAGATGTTTGATATTCCTATTGAAAAATTTTCCACATTATTTGGGAATAATTTAGAGGATGCATAGAAACACTTGTTTATATTCAAAAACATGTGTGATGTTTTCAATCCAACCGAAGATAATGTTACATGTCGATTATTTTCACAATATTTTCGCTGGAATGCTATTGAATGGTTCTATTCATTGCTCCCTGGGATCATTACCGGTTGGGCTATGTTGAAAAATTCATTTTATGAAAATTTCATCCCAAGAGTGCATTATTATGATTCTACAAATGCTTTCAATGTTTCTTCCTTCTGAACCTCTCCCATATGGACAAAAAACAATGAAGTGACTGACTTGGAAGAAGAGTCTAATCAAAGATTGGAAGAATTTTCTGAATCAAGTCATACTGTTGAAAATGAAAATAAGAATTCCAATTTGCAAGATAAATATTTTAGCCTCTCATATACTCCATATGAGGATCTTTCAAGCATCATGTTTGAAAATGAAATTGAGGAGACTTAACCAAATGTACAAAAATATTCCATCCAACATACTCATTTGGAAAATGTTGCAACAGATGATGAAAAGACACAAGAACATTGGCAACAAGACGAATTAGTGGAATAAATTAATATTGAGAACAATGTTGGAAAATATTTCAATTCCATGAAGGAAGAATACTTTCAAGATATTTCCAGTGAACAAATAATCTTGGATGTGGTCAGTAATGAGGAGAAACATGAGAATATTTTCAAACTATAAATTCCTCATCCAATCAAAGACAACAACATTCTTGAGCAACCAATAATTGACCTCATTGAATCATGTTTCCAAAGCCTTGTTGTCCAACCAATGTAATCATATGTTTGACATATCTAGCTCAGTTTTTCCTCAACACACTTTGGACATGCCCTTGACCCTTTGGTACCAGCCTTGATATGTTCCCTAGTTTTGGAGATCATTCCACAAATTAGATGGATTCTTGAATGGATCCATTTGAATTCTACCTATACCTAAAAGTGTATCTTTCCTCCATGTATGATAGGGTAGTTAGATATTATTTGTACACGAGTCTATAGCTTTAATCCAAGTTTTGCACAATAAAGCAATTGTTAGATGGAGATAATGTTTGAAGATGAATCCATGGCCCAATGGAAAAACTTTACAAGAATTTATTATGAATATAAATCTATAGCCCAATGAGTAAAATAGTTGACCGAGATTTTGGATTCTCGATAAGCCATAAGGGGCTATTGTCCTAAATCTGGAGCCAATTGTTGATCGAAAATTAGGTCACCTTTATTTCCCACTTCTGGAATAATAAAAAAAATGATATTAGAAGAAATAATTTTTGAATCATCATCAATTCACAACATATCCTTTAGTCTCATATTCACCATGCATTTCACGGATTCAAAATATGATTTTGTATGCTCAAGATATCCAGGTTTTTGTCCAACCACCCAAAGAGTGTTTTTTCCATTTGGAACAAACATAAGTTTTATTCCAACAAAAATTATGTTCATGGAATTCTT